>WURT03391482.1:0-23309 GCA_009936505.3 Holothuria glaberrima | reverse complement strand
TATATATATATTCATTATTTTGTGTATCCGTACATTTCGATGACGTAGAAAAAAAAAAGAAAAAACGAAACGAAACGAATGTAACCTACCTGGAGAACGGAAGAAGGATTTGCCAAGGGATTTATCCGATCGTTGATAAAATTCTGACGTCATATTGAATATTCTTCCTGTTATTGGGGGCGTTCGACGGAAGTCTAAAATTCTGCCAGAGAGGGATGTAAAAAGTACAGTGGTATGTCATTTTTTAAATACAACAGTGCTACCTCATAAAGATGAATAATGCTGATCGACATATATAAGACACATACAGAATCACGCAAAGTTTTTCTATCTACTGTAGGAATAATTCACTTACAAATAAAGCTATAAAATATAAGAAAGTTTCGTGTATGTAGAACTGAACTTACTTTGGCCATGTATGCACGTAACTACATAATACAAGTATATACATCATTGAGTAAACTACTCAGACTAGTATTGATGTCGGGTGTGCTTCATTCGATCTTTTCATGAGACGAGGGAAGTGAAAAGACAAAATGAAGCATCCCTATGACATCAGGTTACTCTGAGTATCAGTTGCCTTGAGCAATAGAAGGTGCTAACCTCCCTGTCGGGGAGGTCCCCGTCAGGAAAAATAAAATCTCGTCGCGATATTTAATAATCTATATTGTTATGCCTTTCTTACCATTTTGTTTCAGTTTAGTTGATCTATTCGAAACCTTGAGCCCAGTAGACAGCAGTAGCGGAGAGTCCATATAGTCAGGGGGTCGTTCGCCCCCCACGGACTCAAATCACGCTCTTTTTAAGTTATTACCGTATTGGGGCAAATCTTATATACTATTTACCTACATCAAAGTGCCCCTAAAGGCCATTCTCGTCCCCTCTGACCGAATTCCCTAGCTCTGGTATTAGCCCTAACAGAGCCCACCTTATCAATTCCAACTCGTTACATTTAATACATGCCATGCAACACCGAAAGTTCATACAATTATTAGTATTCTTTTCAGGCTAACTACAAACTGCAGTTGTATTAGTTGAACGTTATAGTAGAAAAGCACATGAGAGTTATTTCAGGGTACAGAGGGGCAAGGGAAACAACAAGTACTCCGAAGTGGTAATGGTGGGGGGGGGGGGGTGAAACGTGACCTTCACCTGAACTAATTCGATCGAAAAGTGCTAACAGCGTGGATCCAAGACTTGCTTAAAATCTCTGGAAAACTTAGAATTTTAAATGATCTGTAGCGTTACCTGAGATATTTTCTCACAATTTTTAACACATCAAATGGCTATTTCCACCATTTTATAGAGTTGAATTTCACTGAATCAGCTACTGAAAGCTCTGGGATCAAGCATGTATCCACTGCTGGAAAAAAGATGGGGGCATATAATATGATATCCCACAAGTTCAAAAGGGGGACCTGTCCCTATAAGTTCCCCACCTGCTGACGACTATGCAGAAGTGGTCCTGAGGATGAAGAACGTTGACTCTCCCCTCCGTCTGGTAATATTCCGAAAAGTATTGGGAATATACAGAAAGAAGTCTTCCTTAGCTGAAGAGTAAATGTCTACTTGCCCACTTTATATGGAAGGAGTGATTCAATGGGAGCTTCTTATTCCTTCGTGTTTCCTAATACCCCGCGGAGCTCTGTTTGCTCAGGTCTTCAGCTTCCCAAACCATGACTGAACAAGGAATATGCCGTACAGCTTGCCTACGGAGGCAAGTTTCCCAAAGGATAATGCAATTTGTTGTGCATGGGATGCTTATGTATGAACAGATCGAAGTCATCAAATACTTGGGCTTGATAGGCTTCCCTATTGGCGAGCCCCAAAACACGACCTACAAATATCCCCCCTGTTTCACTTTTTTATCTTACACATGTGTGTAAAAATTATAGGTTGCTACCCTTACAAATTACACAGTGCATTTCGTTGCTTATATTTGTGTTGTTCCGCATACAAATACGCACTGAGTAACCCTGGCTGGCCATTCAGTTGCGCCCCATCCCACACCGATCAAACATCTAGCTATATCATTCGGAGTATCCGTCCATTTTCATTTTATAATGTGCTGAACTATGAATTTGTCAATGATATCACATAAAAAAATTAAGATGTTATTCTTTCAATTATATATTTCAACTAGAAATAGTTCAATCAGGCCTGTCTGTGTAAAACAATGATTAAGTAGGGCCTATAAACTGACAAGGATATAAGGGCCATATTTTTCTAACAACTCCCGGGTCTAAGCTGAGAGCTGTTTAACCCACTTAAGATGCACTTGGTTTAATGCAGAGTTTGAATGCAACCATTTGAAATCAGTCATATATGGGTCAACTATGTCCAACTGGAAAAAATCGGGGTTGTGAATCTACTCGTTTAACGTAGTTTGGTGTGTTATTGATCAACTCCGAGCATTAAAGTGTTTTGGTCCCTATCCCGGGGTCTCCCGCTATACAGTACCTGTCTAAATGGAAGAAAGCTATCTCTGCAGTGTGTCTCTCTATATCTGCGAAGTAGTAGTGATCTGGAAGCGTCTCGTAGTCTCGCGGAACTCTGAAAAATAAATTCAAACACGTGAGAATGAGTGTTTGGCGACATTTGACAACAGATATTCCTAACAGAGAGGTTATTCAGAAATTTAGGTAGGCAGGCCAGCAAGTAAGCGGATAGACTGGTAATCACTCCAGAAAATTTGTTTCTTCGTTTGAAACTTATCCAATTTTATCTCTTTTATGTGTATCTTTTATATCCAGCATAATTACAAAAGTTAAATATTTGCCCCCTGCTTGAAGAAAATGTGGAAACAGTGGTATTATCACCTCCCTGATAAATGAAGAGTAATGTGAGACTGTCAAAGCATGTGGTCCTCAGTAAAATAGATGTTACATCTTCATACTGGTCTTTGTTATCATGGAAGGAGGGGTGTGTGGGGTCGGGTGATGTGAGGGGAGGTTGGGGAAGGGTAATGTCTTTGTGTTGGGAGTGGAGTGCCAAGGACTGTTTCGTTGAAGGAGAGCGAAAAAATAAAAGATCTGGACTCATCTTCAAGTACACCTTCCTTTACGCCTTACACAAGTAGAACTTATCAAGAGCAATCAAGGTGTTTGCTCCTTACAGAGTTTGTAATTCCATACGGAAACTGGTACATCAATTGAAATTATGCCACCAGGCACCCCTATCAGAAAGTTTGCAATATGAAATGAGAATTGAATGCTCATGTGAAAGGAGTAATGGTATGCATTAACAAATATTACCGCGACCAGACATGTTGTTGCAGGCCATAATTTGTGATGTCTGTTGAAATTTTTGGGAGGGAGCTCATGGCCCTCGAGGAAACGATGTACACCATCGCAGTGTTCTCCACTAGCCGTTTTGTCCGGGCGCGCCTCCCGGTCAAAATCCGAAGATCGTGCGTCAGCGCCCGGTGTTAAAGTTACGGCCCGCACAAAAACCTTGGTATCCCGGACAAAAAAATATTGCTTTCACTTCTTTTGGAAACGTTTGCAAAGTGAATTAAACACTTTTCCGAGATAAAATCCAAAGAGGTGGAGGGGATCCCTCCCCTTAGACCCCTCCCAGGGACGGAGATCATTGTCATCTGCCAGATCGGAGACAAGCTCCCTGACAAATTTGGACCTGTGGAGAACACTGCATTATCAGTAGGTGGGCGTAATTCAGTTTCACTGAATTTTTAAATTAATGATGAGAGACGTCGAGTCTCTTGTTGAATATTCTAGATAAGAATTCTTACAATATTACTTGAGGTTTTGCCAGTCTTATTTACCTCCATGGCTTCATGAGGGCTTCACCCCCGTCAATGAACACGAGGAACAACTTAACCTGAGTTCCTCCGCTTTTTTCACCTATCGAAAAATGAAAACAAATTTTCTGAGAGGTTCGTATACCAGATGTGGTGTCAGGCAACCGTTAAATATTCATAACTTGTCATGATATCTTATCATTTATAAAATATGATGGGTCTCAGAGAATATCAAGGTTGGCTATTAATGTTCGACAATAAGTGGGAGTATGTCAGGCGCATAAGCAGGATTTTGCCACATGCTGGGGGTTTTCAGGTTTTAATGACCCAACAGCGGCTAAGGTGTCAAAAGTACAGAGCGCTCTTCCGGAAGTTTTTCGGCACAGGGATCCGCCCATAAAGTGTCAGAAGGCAAAGGGTTTCTAAAATTGTGCTTATTTGAAAATTGGTATAGACCCTGAAGCACAGCCTACTATGAAGACCAGCTTTTCATAACTAAACAAAAAAGTTTTCTATAACTATTAAGAACATTACCTCTGTCGTGGAACCCTTCACACAATAAAAACATAAAACTGAATTACATGTTCAATGATGATGAGAGAGGCATCATTATTTCTCCTCAACATCTTTGTTTTCAACTTCAGTCTGTTGTCCAACTTTATCTCGGAGTCAGAAATCATTGTCAAAGGTTTAATAAGCAATATACATGTACTTAATTTTTCTTCTTAATTAATGTATACCAGCTGTCTAGATAACTAGTTATGGTACAAAGTAGTGTGTTTCCTTGAAATAAAAGAAAACAAGTAACACCAAGGAACTAGAGGGAAATGGTTGTGTTACGGACTGACTTAAAGACATACAGTCATCAACCCAAAGAATATTTTTAGTGCGGGGGGGGGGTATCAAAATTCTCAGTTGATGACTACTCTTTGATTGATAGCAAAGTTTGAAAATTCAGAAGATGCAGAGTAACTCAAATTTCACACCACGCATAGAGAGTGCTTGGATTACACATTATTGCCGTGTATGCTCACCACTGAGGACATGGCCTCAAGCAATGAAATAGGTTTTTGACTGCACAAGGAGGAACATTTTACAATTATGGGAGGAGCTACAAATCAATTTGCATAGTTGGGAGAATTGAAACTGTCTGAGATGACGCGATTTGCCCTTTAAAGCAGTTTGAAAGGGGAATACATCACGTGTGTCATATCTTAATATTCGAATATGACTAGGCTATATGTCATTTGTTCATGAGCGTTTATTTTCGCATTATTGCAGAAGACTTATTCGCATATTGACAAGCTAGGGCTACGTCACTCTCAGGTATAATTGTGATAAATTACTGGACTTATTGAGGCTATTAACTTTGACAACTCGAAGCTGGAATGCAAACGAAACGATTTCGTTTGCCGTGATAATTGGCTACTGAACTGTACAATGCAATGTATTACGTACCCTGCAGCGTGCAGAGCGAACTCTTTTTGCTCTGCCCTTCTCAGCCTTCCAAACCAACTGACTGACAAGGAATATGTCTTATAGCCTGCTAAGCAAGCAATGCGCTACGAGGCTGAAATCGCAACGCACCTGATGACTCAGTTTACTTTCATTTTTGAGATGGGACGTCATAGTTTAAAACCTCAATATGTCACGCACCTGTTCATCTATACAGACGGTTGAGTGGGTGATATTTTTGGAGGAGTGTGGACTTCGATTTTTTTAAATTATTTTTGTCTGTGAAACATTGAACAGCAGAGGAGTGGGATAAGGGTAATAAGTATTGTCTGCTACAATACACAGGTAGCCTAATTTTAGGGGTTAAATGTTTGGTGCGCCGATACACTGCATACGATAAAACGGACTTTAAGTTTAACATCCACCATCCATGCAACCAATTCAAGAGTCTCTTCTCGGCCTTTTGGCTAAGATCATGTGTTAGCATATGTTCTTTCAGCCAGTATAGAATGGGACCAACAATGAAAGGTCCATGATGTTGAGGTCTGAAGGTCAAGCGGTTGGTCACATTCAGTCTATTGTCCCCTGGGGGTGTAGCTCCTTTGGGAGCAGAAGTCCTCCGGGAGTAACGTTTGGTTTCGCCCTTCGACTCTTCCAGAAAGTCGAGGGGACAGTGGAAAAAGTACCAACACAACAGGCTCATATGGTCAAGGTCAAGAGGTTGGTAATTCCTTAGTCATAGTGTCACTTTGGGAAGTAGCTACATTGGCGAACAGAAGTCCTTTGGGAGTAACGTTTTGGTTTCCGCCTTTCGGCTTTTCGCCGAAGAGCAGATGGGATTTTGAAGTAAAGTATGCAAGAGTCTCATTTTGGCATTCAACTTGCTAGGAGTAGGGGAGCTACTATTCGCAGTGAAATATTCATACTTCCATCATCAGCTGGTGCGTGGGTGCAGTGGCGCACTGAACATTATTGTAGCTTTCGTATGCAGGGGTCGTCCGCATTACCACCAGGAGACGAATTGAAACAACACAAACAACCACAATTTAGCGTTCCTTGCGGCTTCTTCACGGCTCCACTGTCCCTGTGGCAACAGCTTTGCCAAATTTGGGAGGTGGAGCTGAAACTCGCAATGCCCCACCACGTTCCCACAGACTTCTGCGATTCGACTTACATCGTCAATATAAGGTACAAAACTTTGAAGAAAAAACGCCGTGAGCCTTTTCATTTCTACAAAGATTAACACACCCCAACTTTCAACCTCTCCCCGACACACACAGCCACACGACAGTCGCTCACTCACTTACTCCCTGCCTCACACAGGGCCAAGTGATTATCTCCAGCCCCCCCCCCCGTCCGCTCGCCACAACTTGCAAGCTCTTATAGGTCTCTCTATGCGATCCCAAGCCTGCAATATTTTCTACTATTCCTAATTCACGCCTACGGTCATTATCTGATTTTCGTTTCAAAGGAACGAGTGTCTCACTCCCCTGGTGGTTGCAGTCTTTCGCATTGTCTACTCTTTTCTACGGGAAGAGGATCTGCTCTTCAAGCCATACATAATTGGTAGGGCATAGACGGTCGTGCAAATTCCTGGGTTGGGTAAGCTCCCAGGTGGTTTCTTCAAAATTTAATTTTAAAATTTTCCCCGTAAGGTTGGTGAAAGGAGGATTGCCAGGGACATTTCTTCCCCAAATTGCCAAAATTGAGTCGTAAGTACTTCTCCCTTCCAAAACCATCGTACTTTTCGGTTCCATATCTGCTTCATTTCTTTTGAAAGCGATAAATTCCTATTGGGTAACGATTAGTACAGCTATCTGAAATAGTACACTGAAAGCAAAACAAAGGAGAATAAAGCTAATGCAAATAGTGTCTTCTGCTTCAACTAATTTATAGGGTGGGGAGGGCGTCCTGATAAGAATCACAGTCGTCACTGAAATGCAGGAACCTTCAGTCGTTTTGCCAGATCAGCTTCGGATGACTGCATATGTGTTTCCGTCGGTACATAAGCAGCCAATCAACACATGGACATAAACAATCGGTTATTACTCTTTGTTGTACGCTACCTTACGCAAAGAGTAAAGATGTTGCTTACGTGCCCTGAGGATTTTTGTATGGCCAAGATAGTTCATGTATGTTTCTATAAGCTCGCTGTTATTATAGGAGTACATCTCATAGCGGTTTATGCCCTGCTGAAATTTCTCCCATATCTTGTTTCTTTTTTGTCTGTAAAAATGAAGGAAAAATGATATTTTGTAATTAATGCTAATAATTACATTGTTAACATAAAAGAAATTGTTTCCCAACAACGACTTAGTATATCAAATGATAAAGAGCCTCTTTCTGATACCATACAGTTGTAAAACAAACTCCTCTTGCAACGCTTTTTATCTTAGTCACGTATCCAGACTGATCCGGTTGGTGCAGAGGTACCGGACTCGGGAGTAAGGAGCTCGGAGAAAAGTATCGGCTATCTTTTCTCACACCGGAGCCATGACCGCGTGTTTGGTCTAGTGGTAGAGCATCCGCCTCTCACGCGGGAGGCCCGGGTTCGATTCCCAGGTCGAGTCATACCAAAGACATTAAAAATGGAACCTTCTGCCGTTGTGCGTGATGCTCCGCATAAGCAATGGAGTAAGGGAAAACAAGCCAGTAAGCCACAACTGGAAAAAAGGCCATGGCCTGCTCGACTTGAACCAATTGGTTGGAAACTGGGCCGTTAAACCTCATCTAACTAACTAACTAACTCACACCGGAGCCAGCCTACCTCCTAGTTACGTCACGCGTGAAGCTAGCAGCCACCAACAAAAGCGACTGTCCAGATAGCTATTATTCGCAGTATCAGCTTCCAAGACAGACGTTACCAGTTTGTTCCCATTAGACTTTCATTCCAAGTTGATTCTTACAAGACACAAAAGGTGATAACCCTACATTCCTTTAAAAAATCATGTCAATGTGGAAGACAATTGGGGGTGGGATAGTTTTTTTTTATAAATTGTAATCATATCAAGGAATTGAAAACAAATATTATATGATCTCAACGATACTACTTAAAATAGCGGAAGGCGTCTGTGATGTCACGTGATGCACAGCGATTAAATGGACTTTACCACATAACAGTACTCGACAGACCCGAGTTGCTTTGGACAAGTCGGGTTATGATCTCTTGAACTCCTTTAATTCCCTAAACCACCAATTCCACTAACGGGCCGACTGTAATATTATCCTTCCTCTGGCTATTCAGACATCATGTTAGCCCGTGTTGGCCTGTTACGTAACAGGCTCTTAGTATTATTCACGGTCCCTTAAACTTGGCCTTGCTGTGATGTAATCAAGTGTCACATCCTTTGTAGAACTGAATAGATTTGTTTCATTGACCATGCGTAGATTAACCACCAACAGCTGATAGAAAACAGAAGTGTGCAATCGCTGCATCGGCTGTAAAGCGGTGCACAAGCTAAGAGTCAGAGCTGTGCTTCTCAACTAAATCAAATTCCATCCCTTCATCTTTTCATTGAGTAGGAAGTTTTCCAAAATGATATGGTGGAGGGGTGGGCTTAAAAAGATACAAATCAAAAAGGAATTCATTTTACCTTAAACTGGTCACACTACCCTCATTTTCAAAGATTGGCTGAATAAAAGGCGACTCATCAAAATTGCAGGGGAGACAGCCCCATCCTCTTCCCAAGGGAAAAAGAAGGAGTGCAAATCATTCTCCATTCGTGAAATAACATATTATAAGAAATTTTTATGGTGTGATAACAACATTTTTAAACGCCGTTTCCTCTCACCTCCAAATTTTAAAATATTTTTACTGGACCACTCGACCACTGGTCAAATGGATTAATATTTTATGAGGTGGCTGGTCTTCAAAATACTCGTTTCCCCCTGACCCCAGACCCCCCAAAATTTCTTACAACCGCTTTGACTACGCTATGAAATTTTTTGTTACTTTCG
The DNA here is from genome assembly GCA_009936505.3 of Holothuria glaberrima. Taxonomy (NCBI): domain Eukaryota; kingdom Metazoa; phylum Echinodermata; class Holothuroidea; order Aspidochirotida; family Holothuriidae; genus Holothuria; species Holothuria glaberrima. The sequence goes on along the minus strand of WURT03391482.1, from coordinate 14,137 downwards.
ATAAAAAAAAATCTTTCATCAGTTTTCAGGTCATTACTATTGCATATTCATAGTTTACCCCAGTCCCATGTTGTCATCTATTATGGAGTGCCACGTACCAACCACCTTTTTATCAATACAAACACTTAGGTGGACTGGCCTTTAATTATGGCGATTTGCATAGTCCGCCTCGTTTAAGGACCATTATTGGCCGACTTGGATAGTATCACGGATTTTTTACTCTCCTGGCAGATTCAAACACACAGTCCGCCATTGTATACTGTCTTCCCTATTCCACCCTACCCCCGCATGTACCTAGTGCACTACAACATCGAAGGACAAAGTAGTAATTTTTATTACCCGAGTCACACAACACACAGTCTGTCATGCGTAGTTTGTGTCATTATCATTTATAACTTAAACTCAAATAAGCGGTCGGTTACCCAGTTTCCGCAAAAAATCGATATCGCTTTGAAATTACAAACATGACAACGAGAATCAGATTTGCGTGCGGTCGATAAATGAACGAAATTAGTGAGACTGTTGACTTAGACAACAGTGAGACATTGCACAACAGTACGAGGATGAGTTCCCGTCTACACAAATGACATTTTCAGATGTTGTGTAGATATTTAGTCTCTCACTTTAGAAATATTATATGAAAACTGTTTGACAAAGAAATCTGTCTCTCAATGTAGACAGATTTTTTTAAAGTGATCCTAAAGTTTAGAACTATAAGGATTCTGAATGAATCTTTACCCAACCTCCATATTCATAGCTTACTCCATTGCTGAGATAAAAATGCTGAAAGTTATTCACTTAACTTGAAATAGTTTATTGCGCAATAATTTGTGATGTCGTTCTTGCACAACTCACATTACTGCATTTGTTTCCTTCTGAAGTTAAATTTTTATATGACCTTGAAAAAGTAACTGTATTCTTGCCGAGTATTTTATACAGAGAGTGCTTATATACCCACGTCACCCTATAACAGTTAGACAGGAATGTATACGCACTATGAAGATGAGAGTTGGAACAATTGGATCCATTTTGCAAGCTTTGTAACATATATTTTTAAAATTTTATACTTTAGGTAGGCTTCACTGTATATCGCCACCAAACAGCGATAACTTTTTGTGGACTGTTTATAGTTTCATTATGAGTAATACAATAGAAGTATGTCATTTTAACCTAGATTGAACACAGCGTCATTATCGACTTGATCGCAGTGACAACCAACTTTCACCGAAACGTTCATCAAGGTTATTGACACTACTACATGTGACGTCATCACTCTAAAAATGAATTTGAAGTAAAATCCAACCAACGTCGTCATGCCCTGATCTCTTGTTTGCGTGGAGCGACGGAATTTAGCGCACGCAGCTTAAACGGTAACTGATTATTTTCACTTCAGAAGGGTATTACTTACGTTGCACACGATTGTTTACGGGATTGTCAACGTTGCAACGTCACATTTGTAAGATTGCCAATGTCATATTATAGATGGAAAAATGAAAACCACTGAAAGTATGAAATGGCAAAGACAATAGTACAAAGTACTCTGGGATGACTGATAACCATGGCACTTATACGGGCTGCCCATTTAGCGACCAAAGGCTTGCGAGCTCTTGCGATTCCTTGCGAGCTCCTGCGACCTCGAGAAGATCGCTAAGTGAAATATAGGGAGAAAATTAGCGACCTTCTCGAGGTCGCAGGAGCTCGCAAGCCGTTGGTCGCTAAGTGAGCAGCCGGCTTTGTAAGGGAGGAAACCGATTCTCCGATTTATGAGTTTTACTGATTATGCGTTTGTAAGAGTAAATGCAGATTATTTCCACCGGGAAGAGGGGACAGGATGAAACAGGGGATTCTTCTTTGCAGGCTCTATGCCAGGGAGGCAAGAGGTTTTATTCGGGCAAATCTCCTTCTTCAGCAATGGCCTCTCATATCATATTAATTTAAAATTATTTATTATGAATAAAATAAACTGATTTTTTCATCTTTTCTAAACAATACAGAAATTATCAAAATTATGCTTTCATTTGAACCAAATGCAATAACAATGGCTTAAGAAGGGTAGCTTGGTCTACGAAATCTGTCACGTCAATGCCCTCGCGCCTGGACCCACTCAGTGGACCCAGAACCTTTTCCCTATGTCATTGCTACCAGGTTCCTTTGAATGGCGCAATCGCTTCACCATGCCCCGCACCGCCCGAAGGAAGACTGGAGTCTCACGTTGTTTTGTGTTACTTTTAATTTAATGTATACGTTTATTTTAACTCTCACCAATTACACCCCACCCATAGGAGAGCGCTCTGTTTCAATGACAGAGTACCATGCTATCTAATCATACCTTCGTACGCTTTAATGAATGTCACGAACCACGACTTTGCCAATAAAATGTTTATCACACATAAACACTTATTCCATGAATGGGTTCATAAGTATGTTCTGTGTTGACTTGAGCAAAGCAATTCGTCTGCCACTTTCGCTAAGGCCAACTGTTCAGTGGAAGTTTCATACTAGTATGCAAATAAACTTGTCGCAGCTGTTTTTGAGCCAATGACATGAAATAAGAGGACCTTGGTAGACGCCAAAAAGATTGCATGTAGACCAAATGTGTTTCTAAAACTGACCAAAGCTGACACAGAGCAATTAAAATTTAACTTTGAAATTGATCTGCTTTGTCCATGCCGCGTCATCTATGTAATTAACTGTTAGCCTACGGTTCGTGGAATATGACTACAGGTCGTGGTCAACAGGAGAACATTGCTCTGTGAAAGAAATGCAAAATGTAGCAAAATAAATATTGAAAGCAGCTACATCCGTTTATATAAGGACCATAGTTATTGCTTCCACAGCGTGCAAGATGTCCTCTGTATTGGTATACGACGCTTTACTTAACTGCTACAGCGATAGCCACCATTTATATATTTCTTTCAGTACGTCAAACTGCTTTTGAGTTAAAGAAGGATTTACGGCAGTTCTTATCATAGTAGACTGTGGGCCCACGTCTCGCTTAGAAGGTGTTGGGTGGATTAGATGATATTAATTGTCCCATAGTGGTAAGGTAAAACAGGCTTGAAACAGAATCCAGTCACTTTGTGTTTTACAGAAGTGCCAAGAACTATTTGACAGTGTAGAGGCATTTAACGGTCACCCCCCCCCCCCATCGGCATACACTCAACCAAATAAATCATGTATCATAGTACATGCAATGTTTTACATGTATATATGTTATTGTACATGAGATGTATTATCCATGGCTGTACTACTGTACTAAGATCATTTTTGTATACGCTGTGCAACTTTTCCTAATATATCACAAATTGCTACTATTTAGGTACACTTTACACAATACTGGATATTAACTCTTTAGATACAAATTTTCTTTCAGATACATGGTAACATCAAAAATAAACTAGGTACTCACGGTTCTCTAAAACGTACTAAGAAGTCATTTTCGGTTAGTTCAGGCAACTCATAGGAACTTGGAAAATCACGAAAAAGTGCTTCAAATTTTCTCCTATCTTTTACTTTGATGTAGGGCACCTTTGGGTGTTCTTGTGGTACAAAATACAATGTACTGTCTTTAGGAAGACCCACTCGTCTGTTCTTTTCTCGCTCTGCTTCCGAGCTGTCTTTCGACTCGTCACTGTTTAACGAGTAATCAGCGGAAACTTTACGATGTATCTTAGCAATATTTATCTGTTCTTCTTCTAATTCCAGTTGAAAGCCACCTCCTCCTCTCATTGCAATGAATAATAAACTCACCCATAGGGAAGGAATAAGAATTACTAGTCCTAGTAACCACCGCTGGCGAAGTTTCATCCTGACAGCCTCAAATTGTAAACTATTATGACAATGGCAATAATGAAATCAGAACGGCGATCGTGGCGTTTTTCCCGCTGGTTGATCGAAAGAAATACTTCTCCGTAAGACGAACGTAAATATCGTTTGCGCAAAACCTCAAGTCAAATCGGAGTCCAAATTACGGCTCTCTGGTAAAATCAATGCTACACGCAGTGTTGTATGTTCTTAATGACAACAGTTCTGTAGTTAGATTTTCAATACAGACTGCACTACAGGCCATACTACGTGCATGTCAATATTGACAAAGAACGCTCAGCTTCAAAATTTAGTTAAGCGTGAAGTCTACAAAACCAACTTAAAATTATTTCTACAAACACAGGATTATATTATCAACGGCTTATAGATATCATAAAGTCAAAGGGTTAGGCTAGTTGGAATTCTTCTCACAAAAGAAGTCAAGGGTGCAGAGTAATCTGTATACTGCTGGTTGTTTTGTGTAAACTAGCGATATTGTTCAATGTTCCGTATTCAAATTGTAAGCCAGAACTGTGACACCGAACGCTTTGGTTCAAATGTGGAAAAAGAGTGTTTGCGTACAACCAGGCTTGCTTGTAACTAAATGTAACAAGTAACAAAAAGTAATGAATGCAACATCATTGCAAATTTATAAATTTAGACCAGAAAGCCAAAAGGCCTTGTGATTCCTTGTCTTAGAAAATGTTGAGATTTTCTCAGATAACTCTTGACTTGTCTTTTGTGGAATGTAAAATAAGCAGACACCAAGTAAAATAGGCTTTTGCAAGTTTTCTTGTGGTGACCAAATGTCCTCTGGTGACCTCGGTCAACTTTGACCTCTAGAGACCTTTAGAAGACGATCTTGGGAATTCTTGGGAAATTTTGCTTTTTAACCTCAGTTACCAGTTACATAGAACTTAAAGGGGAAAGCAGTTGACCCAAGTTTACTTTCAAAAATCTGTTAAATCGTACAAATCTCTTATTTCGCTCATAAGAATTTTTCATTATGTTTCTGTATAAACATCGATTATTGAAGGTAAACCAATCAGTTAGTCTGCATGAACTTAACAAATAAATAACAAAAATATTGTCACATGATTGATAGAGGCCATTCTTGAATTAGGATGACTGGGTATACTAATTCAAACTGAAAGACTGCATTTTTCCTTTAAACTGTATTTAGGACTACATGCAAACAACATAGGTAGGAACTAATCGTTACGACATTTTAAACATTGCAGGCTAATCGCTTTTGAAAAAAATGTGAAGTATTCGTTTGACTGTAAGGATAGCTCAATTATGTTATCAGTGAACGATAAAGTCAGATAAAAACCACTTGTTACGTGTTGCTACTTCAATACTCATTTCTTAAGCATACGACGTGGCCAGAGATACGGGGGGATATGCAATTTCGGGCAAAATACACTATTTTCCAGCAAACATACACGGCATTTTGAGTGCACAGCACCCCGACTGGAAGAAGTCATTTACTTTCGGTTTGTCGTTTATCGTATCTCCGGGTCAGGCAACCGTCCAGGCTCTGACAGCAAGGATCCTGTTAAGGCGATCGTTGATGAGTAAACGCGAGATCGTTTTTTATTCTAAAACAAGAAAGATCAGTGTACGTGTAAATGATACATCTCTTTTTTAATTATTTTCCATCTAACGTTCTTATGCGACATACACAAGCCTTTGTATACGTACTGTTTCCCAAGGCTAGAAGAATATTGAGGGTGGACTGTTTGGTAGGGGTTAATTGTTGGTCTTGTACTTCGCAAAGAGAAAGAGAAAGGGTAAAGACTGTAAGGAACTTCAGGACAGCCCGGGCTGCAACTCCTTCGACTACGCCACTGATGGATGAGACCCCACCACCACCTCTCCATCTCCCGTTCTTCTAGTCCACCTCTCCATCTCCCGTTCTTCTAGTGAGAGTGAATATTTTACTATTATTGAGTTGGGCATGTATGGGACACTTAAACACTGGGAGGTTTTTTGAAATGTGTGCAGTTCTTGCTTGGTTTCAGGTCATAATCTATTGTCATACAAGTTGACTAAAGACCTCTTCAAACTACGTGGTCTATATCGTTGCTCTTTAAAATGGTTAACATTCTAGACTTATGAACCCTGTTGAGAATCTAGGCTCTTTAGTAATTAAGAAATCAAAGCCACGGAGTTGATTTCTGTCAATGTTACATTGTATAGCCTATCTCTCTTAGTCTACCATATCTAAGCAATACAGATGTCATTATCTCTTGCTTTGTTTGTTCGATAAACTGATCTTTACTATCAAACAATGGGTAGATTTGAGAAGCTCTCTGTTCTTACAAGCTTTTCTGCTCTTTGAATCGATTAATCCTTTATTCAATTCGGAGGTCGCGATCTTTGATCGTACTTGCCTTACATTAACACGTAACCCAGTGTTAACAACAGGTATGTCACCGAGATAGATGTCCCTATAATGGAGTAAAGTTTATGTAACATAAGTTGTGGTTTAGTCAGGGAATTCCTATCAGCTCAACTATCTGGTTTAGCCTAGCTTCGAATCAAGCTTTCCTGGGGCTCAGCCGCTCATGGATCCTTTAGAGCCGTGTTTATCAACCTATGTTCAGCATAGCGCAGTATGGCGGGCCGCAGTAGTCTAAAAATTACCAGAACGTCAGTTCTAAGATTCCTTGCTGAAATGTTGTCTGTCCAGGGAGCTGTGAGCTCCCTGGTCTGTCAGGGTTTTTTTAATCTGTATGGTGCGGGCGGTACGGGATGGTGTCGGGTAATGTCGGGCAGTGTGAACTGTGATAGGCAGTTGTCTCTTTCTATTCCTATCTTGAAATAACGTGTTTACAAGGTTTTCCGTTTTTGACCTCTGCTGACCTCAAATGACCTCTTACATCTACCAAAACAATGTGAACCTTCCTCTCAACAGGACAAATATATATTCCAAATATGACAAGTAACAAAACAAAAACTGAAGAAATAAGTGCCAGGCATAGTATTCGAACCGGGCCGTTTTATTCATAATTAGGAAATTAAAATTAGAAAAACTACTTAATACACGGAGTTATGCTTCTGAAAAGATAAGGGTTGTTATTTATAATTTTATACTTGGAATGGTACAAACATTCAGCCCTCCCTTTACATCGACTTTCTGGGCTTATTTTGGTTGGAATTTTGACATCATCTTCATAGATGCCCCATTCATCAAATCCTGGCTTCGCCACACAATTTTAGTAGTATAAACAGCTTAGTGTTGAAACTTATCACACACCGTGAAGGTCAAATATGAGTGGAACTTTCATTCAGTTGTCAGTTTGTGGATAAAAGTGATACTCGGGGTAATTTCAACAATCAAAAAATAGGTCTCTATTTAGAAAAGCTTGAGAAACCCTGCTGTTTACCTTCGAAGCAGGTGTCGAATATGTGCTCCTCTTTTGACGTAGGCTTCATACTCTAACACCTGCGAAGAATTACAGAGATCATCCAATTTCGCTATATTCACGAGTCCAATTTGACGTTTCCTCTCGACCCTGTTGATTGGTTTCGATGTATGAATATTCATATCGAAAGACAGAGCTTCAACTGGAACGTTATGCGACCTACTCCATTTTTCACAGTAAGGCAATGGGACTTAAAGCCCCCCACACGCACTAAAGCCTTATTGACTTTGGTCACCTGAACAGCGTGATTATCAGACTTGCCTTAGTCGATTCCTTGTTGAATGTGTAATTTGCGTCTGTTGTGATCGTATATACGAATAGTTAATATATACGCAGCACGACGAAGATTTCGCGGGACTTTTGTATTACCAGGGAGGTGGTATCAGCTTTTTGAAATTTGAAGAACAATTTGAAAAAAGATTATGTTGGCATGCAATGCACGTCCGCTATGCAGGCAACCCTGCTGTATACTCCTTCATCTCAAAAGAGACGAGCGCCATTTTCCATTTTTATTATTTCCCTCCAATCCTGTTGCAGGGCCCGTCAGTCTCCCACCGTGCTTTTGCAAACAACATTTCTAAAAAAATCATTTAGTACAGAAATTTTAGGCAATTCTCACAACTTCACCAAGCCCTGTGACTTATGATGTGAAAGGCATACATGCATAGGCTTACGAGGCGGGGGTTCGAGGCTACAGCCTCCCTCTGGAGTATAGAAAATTTCTATTAATTGGCAAATATGGGCTTTTGGGGGAAAACATGCATGCAGCCTTCGGACGAATCCCCGTAATTTCCCCAATTGGAAGTATTCGAGTGTGCTTATAGGTAAATGCTCTTGTTACCATGCTATTATTCCATTCTCAATATCACCCCAACTACCTCAGAGTGAATGGTCGTAATCGTACCCCTTCCTTCAAAGACTGATAGTAGGTAGTTATTCTACGAAAGCCAATTAGGACCATGAATAATTTTTTTTCTTTATTTGATTAATCTAAATAATAATTTGATTAATCAAATTAATGATTTGATTAATGAAATTATTATTTTGATTAATCAAATTATTATTTTGATTAATCAAATTATTAATTTGATTAATCAAATTATTAATTCGATTAAACAAATTAATAATTTGATTAATCAAATTAAGAAAAAAATATCCATGGCCTTTATGGGCTTTCGTATCATTCTACCATGTATCAAAATGTATTTCTCATACTTCAACTATTTACATATACTTTACAGAATTTTTCAACATAGCCCATAACAACAATCTTCTTTACACATCTTGGAATCGCATTCATCTATTATTGTCCTCCAACCTCCTACACACTCACGCGCGGATGAGAGTGTCCACTAAACTAAAACGGTACTTATTCACCCGATAATAGTTGCACCCTTGTAGGTGGAGATACTAAACTACGTCTGAATGGAGGCTTCCTGAATCATTCAGAGTCTCCAGTACATTCTCACCTGGACGGTTATGAACTAAAAAAACCCCGAAAACAGTGAGAGTAAGATCCTTAATGTTTAATCTCACTTCGCTCCAATTTTGTTAAAATTTAGTTACCAAGTGGGGCCCTTCCAAGTAAAACCTGCAGAGAGTTGCTATTAATCTAAATAGCAACTCCCTGTTACAACTCTCCTCTGCGGACTTAGATCACTTGACATTCAGGATTACGATGAAAATGTTGAAAATGTAGCTCTTTACACGGAGTACGTATAAAGACTACTAGTTAGTAGTATATCCTCGGCGATGCCTACATTTACATATCATCCACTATGGTGAACGCTTATACCCGAAAGAATTCCTGTGTCATCATCAGAGATGCTAAGGAAACTTTACCAATAAACTGGGGCGGACAACTACAGCCCTACGTCTTGCTTCTCTGGGGGTTCAACCTCATGGGCTTTTTATTGGAGCAAATTGTAAAAAGTTGGGTTTTGGTGCGGAAAAAAAGTAAAAAACTGGGTTTTTTTTTTAAGAATTTACCTTGATTTGGAGCAACATTAAGCAAATAATCCGTGGCCTTCGTCGGATACAACGTACACTTTATGTTACCCATTACGTCTTCCCGCCAAAATTAATTGCCTCGACAGGGAAGGGGAAAGCTTCCCCGACGGCGGGTATGTCCCCACCCCACCTAGCGCCGCCTCTGCTTCACAGTTTTGTTTACTGTTTTGGAAATCTTGTTCTGCAATGGGTACTCAAGTGACCTCCTTAGTTTGCTTCAAAACTTAATAAAATTCCAGGTTATGCCCTTTCTTTTCGAATAAACTTCATTTAGCATGTTGTCCACGGTTGTCTTTCAGGATTCTTTCAAAACCAAGTCGGGCGGAAATAATAAGGAGGCCGAGACGGACCTAGCCTCGTTTTTCCTCCAAAAGAGGCTACCAACAAAAATGCCAAACAGGTTACTCAACTGAAGAGTTACAGAAGATTCAAGTTAGTAGTGAGTAGTGAGCAGACCAAGTAACAACTACCACTTCCCTTGCCAGTATTGTCTAACTCTTTGATGGTAAGATACCATTCTGCAACCAGGGTCATATTAAGGGTTTCAGCGCCGTCGAATGGTAGGAATAAGTGCCCTGAATAATTTTCCCTGATCAGATCTGTTAAATGTTCTCTTCCGTCGGTGTTGCATTATAGCATTACTAACTTATATCATGCATAACATATAATGTAACTGTGTTCGAACATGGAATAACTTGGCTTGTCCTCAGATTTCTAATTGAAAAACATGACAGTTGTGTAAATTTGATACGTTTTAGTGGATAGGGCCCTTGCGAAGGCGGGAGTAAGCCATGGTCTAGTTGATTCCGTCCTTAATATGCTTCTGCTTACAAAGTTCCGATTCCTCCAAATATGAATGGAGGCGTTTATGTGTTATATTTCTAGTACCGATATGACAAACCGGGGCATACAAATTAATGGGGAGTTTTGACCTTTGTAGTTCCGTGGTTTGACAACTATCATGTAAGCAATGGGATAATTCAGTAACTGTTGTAGAGACAACCCTACACACACACTTTTGGGTTTTGGATTGCCATAATCCTGCCGCAATTATAGATGTACGTAATCTATCATCTACGGATTTTTTTACAGGCCATATTTGTCATTGCATTGCTAGTCACATGAGACTCGTCATCCATTAATTAATCACCCGGTTTGACATCCAGCTTGTTTTTGATGTAGGGACATTGAGAACGATGTAGGGACATGCGTCAAGTCGCCATGTTAAAGGTTCTTCATAGCTATATTCAAGTGTCAAACATTATTTTGAGAACGTCTGCATTTGAACACTCCTCCTCGTTAGGTGCGATGAAACTGTTGGATCTTCCGGGTGATCCTTATCATGCACAATACTGGTCCATAATGTCCTTTCTTAGCTTCTCAATTCCCCTTCTCAGAATTAATTTATTTAATTCAACTAAATATCGAGCACGACTAGCAGAAAAACAAGATAACATATACGGTAGCTTTTAATGCCAGGCTTCTGCTTCGTACGGCCTAAAGAAGGGATGCATTCTCTCCATGCGAGCCTAGGGACGTTCTGTTCTGAGACTTGGATAGTGCATTGTCCACTTTCACGGTCAATGGTGTGGCCTTTGTTGTGGGGTCTCTTCTATTCCTTAATTCGCTGAGGCCGTTCTTAATTTGCTAACGCCCGCGCAGGTTTATTTATCTCATTTTTTTAAGTTTATCTTGGGAAAAACATATGTCCCGATTGCTTCTTTTCAATAATGGAACCTTGCGAGGGGCGGGGAAGGTACGTACAGGGAGCTTGTAATGTGTTTTGCTATCGTAACTTTTTACCTATTGCCTGATTTAAGAGAATAGGACTACTTTTCAGGTTAATTGGAATGTGTTCATCGGCATGGATCAAACCTTCATATTGTGTAAACCGACTGCCAAAGGCTGTCATTTTATTAGTCTCTGCAATCAATGTATCCAACTCTACAGACTTACAAGAATCAATCAAGGTAAATTTAATATAGGAACTCAACATGATATGTTTGATCAAGTGAAATGGGTCGTGTTTTCAAATTTAAAGTATAACTAGATTCTACAATTTCGGAAATATATCTTACAAAGCTTGAACAATGAATCCAAAGGTTCCAACTTCGATCTTTACAGGACATTAATTCTGAACTGACATACAAAATGTTGAAGCTGGTTCACTCAATTTAAAAATGGTAGACTACCCATTCTACCACCTCTAGCCATCCGTTATAAAGAATCCTGCATTCTGATTGGTTAAACACTGACCTTTTATTCCACAACACACGGTCAGTAAACATAGCAACTGATAAAAAAGAAGCTTTTCACACATTTTGGTGGTAGAATAGGAATAAACCACATTGTCGGACTACTATTGTCTCATAAACCGTCTCAACTCCAAACTTGGCAAAATAACGTACTCGGCTGCGCCTCGTCTATTATTTTGCCGAATTTGGAATCTCGACGGTTTATTTACCAATAATAGTCCGTCAAATGCGATTTATATACTTTGTAATGGCATTCTCGTCATTCAGATAACTGTCTTCGTTTTTCTTTGTTTTCTCGAACACCATGCACTGCACATTGTGCCAAAATGAGATCATTGTCTTGTTACCGGGTGTCTTGACTGAACAAGCACTCACCGTACAACATGCTGAGGGAGGAAACAGTAAATTTTCAAGGTCATTTAAACATATTTATTTCAGAAGGAAATAAAAACGAGGTAATGTGAGTTGCACAAAAAGGACATCACAGACTACTGCGTGGTCGACTATTTCAAATTAAGTGCATACCGTTCAAAATTTTATATCTCAGTAATGGAGTAAGATATGAATATTGGTGTTTGATGATCGGGATTCAGTTTTAACCTGTACAATATAAATTCTTATAATTACAGACTTAAAGTACTTTTTAAATTGAAAGTTTGAAAGAAGCGCCATGTCAGAATAAAATCGGTGTTTCTTGGTACTCTACATATTTTAAATAGGTTCCCGACTCTTTTGAAGCTGAAAATTAGTGGCGCAAAAATTTCATTTAAAATAATTTAACCATGATAAGTCGCATAACTATAAAATTATATGACAAAGAAGTTGCGGTTTCCAGGCACTACTGATGTAATATATTATTATGCGTAGACTATTGTATTATATACAATAGCATTATTATGTTATCGTTTGCCGATTTATCACAATAGGCTGATAGGGACTTCCTCTGTAGTCATATTTTTTAAACACAGACTTTGCCGTAAAGTATTGAATAATTAAGATACACTGTCGAGATTTATTACAATACTTTGTTAACAATTGTAATATACACCTAGAGAGGTTCGGTGTGACTACTAGCTTACCATGCATGTGATATGGGCTGCACTGTATGTAAGAATATGTTAACTGTACTCACTTTTTGTATATCGTGGTAAGCTGCTAATACGGTAAGAACTAGATCATAATCTGGTATATTCATCACGGAACCATTATGCAATATAACATACAACCTTATTTGTTTAGTTGTGTCGTAGAAGGCCAATGAGCATCGATCAAGGGGGAGGGGTACATGTCCCCCTCAATACTTTTAGTGGGGCCGTAATATCAAATGCCCCCAATATTTTGAGGGAGGCAGAAAAATAAATGTTACACACATTTACGATATGAATAATTGTGATATTAGCCTATTAACGGCAGCTGGGGAGAACTTTAGATCAGGAATATGTAATCTGTGTTCTCTGGAATGCATCAAATCGTTTTGCTTTCAGGGGCACAGCCCCTGTACCCCAACAGGGGACTTATGGTGGTCCCCTGTACCGCTGGCTGGAGGCACAAGGTGTTCACTCAAGCAGGTGTCCCCCAATAATTTTAACAGCAATAATTTTGATGGCATCAACTTCTGTAACAGACACTGCAAGAATGACACGTAATTCTTCCTGTGACCGGACACATCCGGATAATTCCTACCCTGGCAATACGAACTTTGCTGTAGGAGAGGCTGTCTAACCAGGCCTGTGACCGGACACATCCGGATAATTCCTACCCTGGCAATACGAACTTTGCTGTAGGAGAGGCTGTCTAACGAGGAGGGGGCTTCCTGACGGTTAATTTCGGGAACTGTCTGTTTGGGAATTTTCTGGGAGTGTCCAAAGAGGGGGGGGGGGGCTTTTCATGAGGAAGGTTCTCTAAGGGGAAAGTGTCAGGGTGGGATCGAGAGGGAGGAATGTTCAGGGAACCAATTCCGGCATTCGAGATTTTGGCCCAGTTATGATTGCGCATAGATATCCTGGGCCATATTTTTTCATGGAATTTTGCCAAACCTATTTGGTAATTAAATTTGCCTCTAGTTGCTTACTATTCAAAGCATATAGTTGGCTTCTACTTAGTTTTCATGAAACATCATTAGGGTTAGCTGGAAGGTAACTTGCACATTAGCAATGACCTAGGGTGCCTCCAAATCACTGATTGGAAGTAAACTAAACTGACGACATGATATCATGGCCAGTGATGGAAGTACTTCCATGGAAGACTTCATGCTATGAACTTCATAGTATGAAGCGATTTTAGAACAGCTACGACACATGATCTTACCCGACGAGACAAGTCTTGTACTACGAAAAGTTTATCTGTGTCTGATGAGAAAAAGTATATTAGAACTTATAAGGAATGATAGAAATAAAGACTTATAAAACATAATTTTACCGGCCCGCTTCTAGCCCGCCAAACAGCGGTCCGTGGCCCACCGGTTGATAAACGTTTGGTTGGACTAACTGACTGACTGACTGACTCGTGTTAACTGGTCCACCCGAAGGTGCTTCAGAAGGCCCGAAGGGCCGGAGAACGTGAGTCACAATGCACAAACCACACCAATTCTTGCAATCGGAAGAGCACAGAACCACAGCCAACAGCAACATGACCGGA
>WURT03391371.1:0-23312 GCA_009936505.3 Holothuria glaberrima | reverse complement strand
TTTCTTACGTTCATACATACGTACATACATACATACATACATGCATGCATGCATACATACATACATACATACATACAAACACACATACATACATACATACATACAAACATACACACATACATACACACATACATACATACATACATACATACACACATACATAAGTACATACATACATACATACATACATACATACATACATACATACATACATACTTGTAAATGCTGCCAAACGGGGACTCTCGTATGTTAACATTCAACCGTGGACGTCTGTAGATAAAGCTTGTAGTATGTACACTGATAGAAAATGATGAGCTCTGCTACAGCAAAGAAAGAGGAGGCTCAAAATGTCTTCAATGAACGTAAACTTATATAATTGTAAGAGTGTAAGTTTTTATCCACAGGGAACCGTGGACATAACGTGATACACACGTCCACCTGCAAACGAGGACGTACCACAACACTACCCCAATGGGGACTGTTGCTATATTCCTTTAGATTCAATAGACATCTTCATGGTTCCATTATTTAGCCCAAAGAGGCTATTTAAAACTATTCTTTCAAACGGGGACGGTCCCCGTTCCTGAGGGTCCCCGATTGGTGTGTATTCATAAAAACGTCCCCGATTGAGAGCATTTACAAACGCATGCATACATACTTACACACATACATACAAATGACCTTTTTTGCGATTATGAAAAGACTTGCTTTTCTAGCATTTCCCCTGAGGATTATAGTGACACTTTAGCACCACATAAAAAGGGATTCTACATTAGTCAACTACAAGTAAATATAGAAACATTAATTAATTATGGAAAGGTTTGATGATGACACCTAAATAATATTAATTCACCTCTTTCAGCAAACTATCACCTCCGGTATTAATGGGACTTTTCAAATTGTTGTTAACACTTTATCATAACAATTGAATTGTTTTAATTGCTTTCAGATATTCACTTGGTATTAAGTACGTTGCATTGAGGAGAGTTAAGTGCTCACATATTGATCATTTCGTAGGATATCGCTAATGTGTTGCATTTAATCAAGGCTTGAAAAATTCTTTTCTTGATCCACAGATGGCTGTCAGGCTAATCCTTGCGAAAATGGTGGTACTTGCACCCCAAGTCCATCTGGGTTTAATTGCTCATGCGTGGAAGGTTTTGGTGACGTTACTTGTGCAGTAGGTGTGTTCTCTTCCCCTTCTCCATTGCTTACATTTATTACACGATTGAAATGAATTTCTCCACGAATCTAGCTCGTAGCAGAGTCCAGTAGGTAAAGTCCTAACTGTAACAGGCAAAACCTGCTGAATTTATGTCAATATGTTCAACAAAGCAAATGTAGCGAAATTTAACCATTTTTTGTGTAACACAATAAATTTGACGCTGTACCGCATGACAGACCTAGCACGGCTCTTAATTATTTGCGAACGCAGTTGATATTGAGGAAGAAACTGAATTCAATTTTGCATGTGATTTAGAGAAGTCACCAGTAACTTTTCTTATATTGTCTAGAAAAGTTCTGTTCTATATAAATTTGCCAGGTACAGCCCTAAAAAAATACCACCGAAGCTGGTCTCTAGACCTGAGCATCTGAAACTAAGAACAAATTTATCGAAGAGTAGTGCACACTTTCTTAACATTTATCTTTCTGGTTAGTTTTTCAAACTAAGATGGTCACATTTGCCAAGAAAACTTAACCTCACTGTAACTATGAAGTCCTCCCTGTACAAACATTACCAAGAAGCCTTTCATTCACAATTTCAAATGTTGCATTCGATCTAGGCTGTCGTCCGCCACCCTGTTTCAATACAATATGATGCAAAATGATTCAGTAACCATTCATTAAATTCACATATCAACAAGCGAGCAGATAACTTTTATATTTGTTTGATGTTGTTTTCTTATTCTCTAGAAATCACTCCATTGCCGTCTCTCTCCAACGGGATTATACTCTCACCGAATTATCCTTCGCCATACCCTGATGGTCTTCGGAGGGAATATATTATTCAGAGCCCTAACCAAAATGCTAATTTGATCATCACTCTTTTAATTCTCAACCTGAGGCCAGGCGATATTCTTTCATACGGTATGGGTACTACCATTGGCGAAAATGTTCTGGAAACACTCGATGGTAATCAGAACGTTCCACCGAGTCTTGCAACTTCCGCTGACGGCAATTCGCTTTGGATCACCTTCACCAGTAATAATGATGGGCAGAGCGGAAACGGTTTTGTGTTGAGAGTCATCGAGGGTGCGTACACATGTTAGCTTTATTTGGAATAGATGGTTTACTTTAATGCATGAAAAGCCGTTAGTGCTGCGTATCTTTGATTTCCTGCTTAGCCAAACCCATTCCATGTCATATCTGAAATACGGTGGGATGGATATGCATGTTTTCTTTACTTATGATATGCTGAAATTAATTGAATGCTAGGAATTAGCGTCGTCATAGTCATTGCCATCGCCATGGCCATCGTCATCATCATCGTCATCGTCATCGTCATCGTCATTGTCATCATAAAAGGATTTATAATGCGTCCTTTGCATTTAAATGACCAAGGGCGCATTCGATATAAAACATAGCCAAAAACTAAAAGCCCAAACACAATGACAACGTCTCCCATTTTTGAGTACATTAATCAAACAAAACCAATAAAACTAAATTGAAGCCTTTTCGGAGTCCCATTTAGTGACTTCTGCAAACTCATTTACTGAAAGGTGTACACAGCTGTTCAATTGTAGAGGGCATAGTTTCTGTTTAAAGCAAGCGTTAAATGGACCCTTCTTGCAGATCTCGAACTGAGATCATAGTTGGTGAAAGGCAGTCCTCCAGCTGCCCCATTGGGTTGAGAGCAAGCATTTACTACATTCCGATTTAATGCTACTCTTCTTCAAGTGAATCCTTCAGCCTTTGCTGAAATGGCTTGGAGATCATTTATCGAAATACTCACAAGTACTGTATGTCCTATCCATGTATAGCTTAAAACTTACCTTTTTTACTTATTCTAATTGCTAGGTTCCAGGACATCCTATGTTACAATGTTGAATTTAAATCTCATTTCTTGGGGGCAACATGCAGTTCCCACGTTCGTCGAAGATTCGCTTTATGCAAATATTATGTTTCCAAGGGGTGTACATTAAAAACTAAGACCCCAAAACGAAGACCAAAAACCTTTGTCGGGTCTTCCATCTTCGTTTTGCTGGTCTTCGTTTTAACACACCCACACAGTGAGGTAAAAAAACGAAGACTCAGAAATGAAGACCTTACCCGTTTACGCCTTACCCAGTCAGAGGCTTAGAGTGGTTCTGAACGTGGCGTATACGACAAATAAATAAAAAAAACCTAGGCTAGTACAAATAACAATAACTTACTGCAAAGAAAAAGTACTAGATAAGCGTACAGTACTACGTACGGTCAATGAAAGCCGCTTCTATGACCTTCGAGAGGTAGGCTACTAGCCACAAATCGATCTCTCATAATTTATGTCCATTTTATTGGATGGGCTGAGTCATTCTGTATAATATTCCTTTCCAAATAGGAAGTCTTTGTTTGAAGGTCTTCGTTTTAAAGACACTCACGCATCGGGGATACAAACGAGGACCCGTCGTGTTCTTCGGTGTTTTACTCGGTGTAGACCTACATGTACACTCTACGAGGGCTGTCAACGCACGTCATGACAGTTTCTACTTATTTCACGCACTTACGAGGTTTTACTGTTTTACTGCTGAACACGTGGTTCCGTTGTTTTTACAGTGTACATACACACTCTGCGAGCGCTGCCAACATACGCGCGTCGATCGAGTCGTGAAGAAACGCATTTATTTGTTTCATTTGAATCTCATATTACTGATCAGTTAATATTTAGCCGCCAGATGAAAGGTAACAACCCGAAACATTGCGGAGTTTGCTACTGAATATTAAGCACTTTTTCATTACTTTCATTGATCCAAGCCGTATATATATATGTATATATATGTGTGTATATATTCCATGAGTCGGACTAACACATAATATATATTGATCACGACAAATTTGATTGTGTTAGTCCTACCCGATGAATTTGTTTATATCATACTTTGTAATCCATTTAAAATTTTTCTATTTTATAAATCAGTGAGGTAAAAATATTTCGGGCTGTCTCAGCCCTTCATTTGTATTTAGGAACTAGTGCTTAAGAAAACTAAGCTTATGTAAATGTATATATATATATATATATATGAAAAAACACCTTAGGGAGACAATTGTCTTTGTTATTTTAGAGAGGATGTTATTAGGGAGACATTCCATATCTCCCTAATGCTTTAGGTACTATTTCTAGACCTTTTTTGTCGGAAATTGTTTTAAAATGTCCTTTGGGTTATATATATATATATATAATGAAAGCCAAGTCCCTATTTAAACCCGTTCTGTGAGTATTAGATAGAGGATCGTGTTCAATTCTAGATTGCATCTCTCCTGTGCGCTTTTAAAGTTACCGTTTAAAAAAGAAAAACACACTTTTAATCAGACAAACTATATGAAAACATAGCCACTAAGTTATTTGTACTGACGATGGCTATCGAAAACGAGAGGTTTATATATCCATAGTTAAACAAAGAAAGAGGGAAGGAAAGAAATAAACGTGAACGAATTCACGAAAAATCAAACAAGCGCCACAAGACATCCTTTACATCCTTCATACTGAAAGGTAAAACAATCTTCTCGTGAAAGTGTAGATGTACACTTCAAAGGTCAATCTCGTATCTGCTTTTAAGGTGCCCTTAATCCGAGCATTCTTATTACATATGCAGTAACTGAACATAGCAAATAACTGCTTATCATATTGGATAAAAGACAACAAGTGAGCACTTAAGGATACTGTATCCGCCGTAGCCCTAAACAACCAAACAAGTAAAAAGAGCATTGTTGGGATCGAATTATTCTTTTTGACGGTAAAAAAAACATTGTTAATGAGGCTTGCTTTTTACTTCACCTAAAAAAGTTTATTTTGAAATTACCAGTACGGATAATAAGCCTCAGAATCGGTACGGGTGTAAATGCTTGGACCAAAAAATCGGTTCATACACCCTTGAGTTCACTCGTTTGCTACGTACTTGTTTTCCATACTATATTTCAAAACGTATTGATAAGCATTATACAGTACGTGTAAAAGAAGCTCTTGATTCCTGACCGAAGGCGAAAGGAAACTATGCAGTCACGCTGGCGAATGTGTGTATGTGTATGCCTGTTTGCATGTGTGTATGTGTGATTGTGACGCTTATCTTGAAAGCAAGATTTCTGAAGATAGAAATGATAAATAATTGTATACCTGGTGCACAGATTGATCATTTCAAAATAAAGAGCCTTATTGTTTGCGTCATGGCCTGTTCTTTTCAGCGCAGAACTCGAGACTTGTCTCGGACTAGAGACCGGTCTCGAGTCACGATTTTAAGGAATTCTTGACTCGTGACTCCGACTCGGAAAGCAAGGACTCGTACTCAGTCTCGTACAGTCTGGACTTGTGACTCGGCTATTAAACGTCGTGACGTAACATTTACCTTATGCTCTACAGTTCCTGTACAACTCCACACGGTGTCTACGTCTTTGAAACATGCATTGTCTAATAATGGAGCAACCATTTTTTTCGAGCTCATCGGGTGGTTTCTTGACACTTTACCCTTTGATCTCACCGCCTGCAACCCAAATTTACAACTACCAAATCGATCTAGGGTGTACTGAAAGCACCCGATCGGCGAGCCTTGTGCAAGTAGCCTGAGGAGACCATTGATCCGGCCCGCTAGACAATTCACTGTTGCAATTATATATGATATTGACATCAAAATTATTGTTATACCATTTTACCACCTGCGGTACTGAAATCGGAATTTTCCAATTTCTGAACGCTGTAGTCTTCAAGACAGCATTTACGATATTGTCTGAAATCCTCAATGCCTACCAGTCGTTCACAATTTACTTTCACGTAGTGAATTGGGTAAACACACAGCACACCGGGTGCTTTCATGTACTGAACAGTACATAGTAGGCCTACATAAACGGCACACCAGGTGGTTTGTGCCAAATCGGTCCTAGCTCCATTTGGGAGTAGTTTCAGATTTCTCCTGTAGTGGGACATACCCACAGGACTTTACTTAAAAGTTGAAAATGTCCTCTACCATGCTTAGCTACCTAGTCATACTTGGCTATTCATACTGTTTTATACTGTTTATGTTGGAAAATTTCATCCTCAATAGCATGGTTGTTCCTCTGTGAGTGGTACGATACACTATAAAACAAATTATCCCATGTCGAGGTAGGTTTTATATTTGCCCACCATCAATGCAGATTTTTTAACAGGGTTTTTTTCAATTTTGGCCTCCCTTCGCAGCTCTGTTGACCAGTAGACTATTTTATAAAAACGCTCAGTCAGTACCACAGCCGGAAGAGACTGTGTCAGTGGGGAATTAACAGCTCTGGCCGGTTCATGACGAAAAATTGTCCATTGTTCCATTATTACAAACTATGTGTTTATTTTGTTTCACAAAACATGTGTCGGTTTCCTGGACACTAAAAATGGTAAGTTCTAGTGCATGAACACACTTCAGTAAATAAAATACAACAATCTTAGCACCGTAATGAATCTCCCCTCCTTCACCTTTCTCTCGCCACTTCTGACAAATTTCTCTGGAAAGACCGTCCAAAATTGACCCGGTAGTCTGTAATAGGAAAGATCCCCCCACCCGGTTGTACCTGATACGAAACATTAAATTACCTTTCTTTTAAAAGTGTACTAAATTTCTACAACATAAATATCAAAGTGAAGGACTTTTTGATGGACTTAAAGGTCTGGAAAATTCTATTTCCTGAAACCTGGGGGCCATTTCCCACTGGGTACGCTTCGCACCAACTTATGGTAATGCTCCTCTAAGGTAGTATTACAAACCACTCAAGACGCCACTAGCCATATATTTTTATTTCTCCCCGCACTTCAGTTTAGCTCTCGAACATATGCCTATGAATTATTATTCTTAATGTATACGTGTCCACAGAGAGGACTCGGACGAATCGGACTCGAGCCCTGTGGCTGGGACTCGGACTCAAATGCCAGTTACTCGGACTCAGACTCGGAAGGTGGGGACTCGGTATGTGGGGATTCGGCTACAGCAATGATTATTTTGGTTAGGGTTCTAAACGTTATCTGAGATAGCCAGAAGTGAAACTACGGAAACTCGTAAATTCCATTTAAACACGTTATGTCAACAAAGGAACCAGGGTTGCGTTTCACACTTGGGATATAAAGTTTTCACATTGAGAGGAAGCATGATTTTGTTGCAAGTAAAATGTCAACAGGGAGATGTTATTAGAGCGTCATATACCGGGCACTTCAATCCTCCCCTCAACTAAAACTGACCTAGTTAAGTGCCTTAGGCATGACTTAGGAAGCACAATTAGCTAATATACACCGCGATCCCGAATTGTAAACTAAACACAAGGATTGAGGGCAATCACGCCACTATTCATCATAAACTACCCGGATCTTAGTTAAGTTCGCGTTATGCATTCTAATACCGTCGGAAACGGAGGTGCTATTATACAACACCCTGGTCAAAATTTAATGTTGGCATGTTCCTGAATTACGTCTACGAGATATTTTCAGATTAGGTAATACGAAGACACCTATTACAGACCTTAGGTATAGGACGTCACAGAACCGTCGCAGAAAGTGAGCCTCCAGACAGAGTATCTCACATTTCTTTAAAACTAACACCAACACAAATGTAGACAGCTGATTGCTTACCGAACGGATAACGTAATTCTACTACGTGCGAGTGCAAATTTTACGTTGTGCATGCAGTATTTCATTTTGTTCCGTCTAAAATAAGTTGCGTGACGTTAGTTTAGACGTTCTAAAGACATTTGTCCAAAAGACATCGACTGATATTTCAAGATCCAGTGGATTAATGGTCGGTTTCGATTGACTTGGAAGGGGGCGTTACAGCATTTTGAGAGTCATTCTTCTGAGTCGCTTTCATTCCTTTGTTTTCACAAACTCTGCATTTTGTAATTTTACGGTCACTGTTGAAAAAGGTAATTTTACATGAATTCCTCCTTGATAATATGTTTTTGTGCCTAATAAATTAATAGGAAATTTCTCATCTCCAAAGTAACAAGTTTTCGTCGTCTATACAAGATTAAGATTCCCCGTGTCGATTACTTTAAGCATTGTAAATTTTGTCATCATGATCATCAGGTGTTCTTTCGTGACGATCATTAACATGGGATGGTAGTAATGACGTGAGCTTACTTTTTAATGTATTGGACTTTCTTTTAAAAGTACAGACAAGGCACTGAAACCAAGCGAGATAGCTTCGGTGGGGGAGTAAAATATTTTAGGGGGCGAGATATACTAAAATGCATTATAAATAATTGTACTTTATCATTTTTGAGAAGGCGACGGATTTTAAGGGATCCGCCTTGGCGACTTGGCTTGCTACCTACGTTGATTCAAAATGTCTGTCAATTCGATTATACAGTGGGCTATGGTTGGGGACATTTCATATGAAAGAGGTTGAATTCAGGGAGGTAATTTTAGCCTGGTTACTAGGAATGATTGCAAGGACTTCAATTAGGAATTCCAACTGCCGCAGTCCATGACCAATTATCGTTTCGTTTGATTTCATGTATTGTTTCTTTACAACTGCAGATAGACACATGTACAAGGTAAAGTTAAATTGGGTTTACATATTGAAACAGTTGTGAGAGGAAGTGCTCTAATAAGGTAGGAATCTTAACAAAGTAGAGCACTCCCTGAACAGAAATTAGCTCAATAAGAGAAGTACAAAAAGGAAGGGAAAAATAAAGCCTATTAACATACTAAAGACAGTTAAAAAGAGTAATCATAGGTATTTAAAGGAATTAAAAAAAGCAAGTAATATTCCATAATGCTCTGCTGAATTAATTTTCTCTTAAGTATGAGGGTAGACCACAGCCATTGAAAGCTGGGGGGGGGGGTTCCAACCATTAGCACGTGTTCACGGACTAAAGTGACCAAAGTATGTGCGCCAGCGGTGGTGGTGGATATAACTTGCACTGCTGAATATCGGGTGCTATAACTATGAACTTCATTATTTCTGTGGACAAAATCTGTAAAAGAATGCGGTAAGGTGTGTATGATTTAAAGCTTTGTTGGCAAAATATGCAACCTTTACTCTGTCCAAATCTTTCAGTTTCAAGTGCTTTAATATTCGGAACGAACAAGTACTAATGGGATCACAGTAGTCAGAATAAGATATGTGACGAATAGCTCATTTTTATAAAATAAATAATCGATTGAGGTTTTAGATGCTGGTTCCAGACAAAATAATGGAACAATACGAGATAAAGCTTTAAGAATAGGCTGGGGAAGGTTACACTTTAATTTGGTAATCACGTCAACATTGCCAGCTATATATATATATATATATATATATATAGAAATGCAAGGAAGAAACAAACACAGGACACACGGCATAATGTAAAACGATCCAAAGTAAATTTCAATTTCAGGACATGAAAAGTAGATCGTGTCAATCTTCAAAGCAATAAAGATGTTAAAAGTTGGAAAACGGTAAAAGTGTAAGACTTTCAAAACTTTAAAAGTTCACAGGCAATACAAATTTAGACACAACGTTTCGGAAGTATATGCCTTCCTTGCTAGACTTAAACTAAAAGAACAACAGGAAAACATAAAGCAGATCACAAAAAGCCTACGTCAGGTACTCCCTACTATGACTTACGTCTTTGACATTAATGCCCACTGGGGAGAGCGTGTTAAGCTTAAAAATCCAGTGGAGCTCCCTTTTTTTCCGAAATTCTTGTTGTTGTTCCGAAGCTTTTCAATTGCTATAAGTTCAAATTGTTTACAGGTTTGAAAATGTCTACCAATGGGGGTGTGGCCTCTTTAAATTCTTGTCTGTAACCCCTATATCTAATCCTGAGTTCAGAGCCTGTGACCCCTACATACTGCTTTTTACAGTCAAGACAGTTTAAAAGATAGATCACACCTATAGTAAAACACTTTTAGTCACCCTTTACATAAAACTTCTGCCAAGTATTAAAGCTAAGAACTGGTAACTTTTAAGACTGCACAGGTTACGCAACATTTATCTTGGGACTTAAAGCAGCCCTTACTGACTGTATGGTGTTGTACCTTAGCTTTGACAAGAAAGGATTTTAAGTTGTGGGGCTGCCTGCAACATGCGGGGGTTGGGAAGTTTCTCCGTGAAAGTTTTAGATAAATGAAGAATAGAAAAAATTGTTTTTTGATGATACTACTATAACGAGGGAGGCGGGGATTACGGGTCACTACCAAGGGGGCTAGAATCTGTTTCTTTGACTTAGGACAGCTCTTGTGCTTGAAAAGGTCACTCCTAGGGAATTTAGAAGCCTTGTTAATTTTTTCCTTAACAATTTGGGCTCGGTATCCCCTGTCAAGTAAATCATTGTGAAGAATACTTAAATTTTTTTGTGTACATTCTTCGGTGGAATAAATAGTTTTGATTCGAATTGCCTGGCCATACACAATATTGTCCAAAGTACGCAAGTAGGCAGTTCGAATCAAAACTATTTGTTCAACCGGAGAATATACACAATATATATATATATATATATAATTAAGGTAACTAAGAGCCTAACTCGTCGACTTTAGAAGTACAAAGTCCACAAAATATATTTCGCAATTTTCGATTCCCCTGGGACCCTTTGTCAGGGCGATCTTAAGCTAAACAGTTGTTGCACAGAACGCCGTATATAATAACAAACAGAGGAATATATATATATATATATATAATATGTCTTCATCATTCTTCATTTAATCTGTACCTTTTAGGAATTGGGAATTTCCCAACATGCAATCTTAAAAATCACAAACTTTTAGACGCAAATAAAAAGGCCCCGGAAGTGCCATTTCTGGCCACCTGGGAGACATTTCTGGCCACCATACAAAGATGATCCCACTGACGGTCGTGAGAGTTTGCAATGGATAGGGAAAGTTTGGCAACTAATTGGGAGATATGCCTTTCTCTGCTACTTTATTTTATTGACTTCAAAAGGTTGACTGGTACTGAGTTTTTTATGACACAGGACCAGTGTTGTAACAAGTCAGGTCACCGACTCGGACTCGAGTCGACTCGAGTCGCATATTTGACTTGAATTGACTTCACCTTCACAGCAGAGATATGCAACCCGTGGCCAGCGGGCCAAATGCCCACGACGTCCTCCTGTGCGACCCGCGAAACAATTTCGATTTGCCCCATTTTCGGCCCTCGTAAGTCTTGTCATTTGGCAGCAACTTAAACTTGACGTAAGTACAGGGTATCTTGAAAACAAAGAAACCACCACCCCCTTCCATGTAAAGTGGATTTTCTCGATAGAATACGATGAATCCCATGTAATCATTGCGCTATATTGGTTTCAGTTAATTGATTTATCACATTCGGTCTATCAAGAATCCCACAGTTGCGAATAACAACACACAGCACGAGTATTGCAGACTATACTTACATACAATGTTGATGAAGTACTGAGTACAGTAATTACCCGATAACACTTTTGTCGACAAAATAGAGATGCAACCACAAGGGGACTAGTTTCTCCAACAATTAGTAGGCCCATACTAAAATTATTCGAGAGCATGTAGGTCTGCCTAGATGGGCACATTGATCACTTTAACGGGGGAGGGGTAGGGGAAAGGGTATGGGTGAGACATCACCCTCAAATACAAGTCTCTGTTTCACTGCGCCCCAATGGTCACAGCAACATGATTTGGTCCGGTGTTAGAAAAGGTTGCACACCCCTGGTTTACAGGTAGTACAATTTTTTCCGATAGGCTAAATATACCCTATAGAGGTTCTTCACCAACGTCATCAAACCACGTGACTTGTTGTTTACTTTTTTACCTGGCCGTCAAGATTCTAGCAGTGCTAATCCTCTTTTGTGTCGTCTACACATATGTGCACGTTAACTACAGCGTGGTCTTAGAACTATACTGTAGCAACATGTTCGTTGTTTGATGCCTCCTGAGCAGTAAGATAATTGTCGAAGTAATGGCTTAATCTGGGTATAGCCTATTTTTATCGGACATTGTTAATAAATTGTATGACGTTCACAGAAATCGTTATCACCGAAAAATTGGATAAACGGGATATGCAATCGACCATTAACTTATTCCAAGGCCCAAGATTGATATTTGTGGAGTTTAGTACTTGCCATCTTCCTCAAAACTGGCCAACCTTGATCGAGGTTCTTGCAAGAAAACCTTGAAATCACATCTCAAACCTGAAGATTTTAAACAAGTCTCATACGTTATTATGAAAGATGTTTTCTAAACTAGGATGACTTTAAATTTATTTGTTCACCCTCAAGTTTAGATGTCATCTACATATAGACTGACTATTTTGAAAAAGTCACTTTTCTGACAACGATGTATCTCGATTCAGTAATAGCTCAACCCGCGATGGAAAACACTAATCTTGGTCTAAATAAGAAAAATTATCAGGCGTTGTCTCAAATTTATTTTCATGCATGTCACCGTGAAACGATGCTCGAAACCGTGAGACTCACGGTAAAACCGTGTGAGAGTTGGCAAGTGTGACTACAACAAGTGTTGAACATTGCAACTTCCATACCTTTTGTAATGCATTTACTTTGAGGAAACAGAAGCTGTTGTTGGAGTTAATTGGCGAGACTGAATAGTTTAACCATACTTTAAGCTATTTATGTACGCCATCATGTTGGTGAATTTAAGAGTCAGTATTTCCCTTTAAGGATTTAGGTCGGTCCTAAAGTAGTGATAGGAACATATGCAAATGTGTTACTGACCCAGTTGTGTACTGAATGATTCAGTCAATCTGATGAAACGAGGTTAATTTGTACAATTCACTGCGCTTACGTCTATACCATCTGGTGGAACGACAAGGCCGCCATAACGCCAAATACTATAAGGTTTTCCTTGTACTGTACATTGGTAAGTAGGCTACCGATTTCTATGTAGTAAGTCTACTACTGTTAGTGAAAGAATAATTGGCCTTGTTTTAGATTAGTTCTGTAGTTGTTTCGGAACAAATCTTAACCAATTTGCTTCTACTGAAAAATTTTTCCAACTTTGACCCATAACATACTTTACACGGTAATCATATTGGTAGCTGTGTACGCAAATACACACACATTATACCCTACTAGTCTGTAGCAGGCCTCCCCACTTGACGGCCAGGGCTGTTGAATTGAAGAATAAGCTGATTTTTGACGTCACGTGAAGAACCTCTATAGGGGCGCAGTGGTCCGCACGGAAGTATGGCTCCAGTGCCCCGCCTGGCTACGGGCTTGGCGATATTGTTTGAAAACTTCTTTATACAAAGGCAACAAAATTATTACAGTGAGAAAAAAATAAACAGACTCATACTGTAATAGGTCTAGGCCTATTTGAAATATTCACACAGGGATAAAAATCTCGTACAACGAAAAGTCCCTGAATAAGAATAAGAATCATCCAGATGTCAACCCTGTTTGTGCAACATGTTGCTTTTCGATCGAATCCACTGAAATCGGTGATCCTAATGGTCCCTGCCAGACATGCTCAGCTGTGTACAGTCTGTTATAACATGCTTCCGTAGCAGTGAGTGCGGATTTGTCGAACTGCCCCGTGCGGCCCGTTTGTTATCAAGTGACAACTATACTACAGGTATGCAGTGTTGATATTGTTGCAGACGGGCGCTGAGTGTGTTGTGGCCTAGTCTAGCCTATGCACGTGTACAGTCCGCAATGTCTAACTTGGCTTGACCTGGCTTAATAATTTGTTTGACTTGACTTTAGCAACGTGACGAATGACTTGACCAAAAAATCAGATTTTATGGAAAATTTATACCTTCCTTCAAATTCAAGCCATCAGAACGTCACGAATGAAGAAAGAACAGTAAGCAACGAAAATGAATAGCTTTACACCTGTCCCACAGGTATTGGACTCCTCCCTGCTGTCAAGAGAGTTCACAACACAGCAGACTGAATGTTTGTAAAACAATCCGTTAGATGACTAAAACGCAAGTGAGGGAGTGGGTACAACAAGGGAACACCTCGTTTATGAGCGTAATTGACTTGCGACTAGACAGATTTTAGGCTGACTGGTATTTTATTGGTTTGTACGACTGTATCTTCCGTGGGATCAGCTTCTCATGACCTGGGAGACATTTTTGAAAAGAAATAGGGCACAGTACCAACCAACTGGAAAGTGACACTCCCTGACAGATGTAATGACGTCTCAAATAATGTCTCGACAACCACATCTGGTACATCAACAGGATTTGACTTTTATCTCCAACATTTCGAACCATTGTACCACCCCACCCCTTACACGCTCAATGCATCATACTCAAATCAGTCTGCCGTTAGCCGTATTAAGGATGAACATACAAAGGTGGACAAATTGGATATTTGGCATTGTTATATGAATTTGAGGGGAGCTATTCCCTTTGGTGGAAGACTGATTACAAACAAATGTGGGTCTATGTTATCAAATTTCTCTTTTTTATGTAACAATTGTGATATTTGTCAGCTTGCGATCTCTAAATATAATTTATATCTGTGGAGTGTTGTTCCAAGCCTCTGGTAGGCATAATTCAAAACGTTCTTGATACACCGTGCCACAAAAGATGGTATTTCTTTATAAGAGAGTGGCACGTCAAAATCATTTCTCCATTCCAAGCTTTGCCATAGGCTTAAATATCCAAGAAATTACGCAACCTCCGCCTGGTAATCTAACGGTCGGTGCTCCCACTACCAAGCTTATTCTACGGGGCACTGTACCCCAAGTCCTCTCCTGTCGCATTTCCTTAATTTGCACTCTACGCCCCCGAGATTCTCCTGATGAAAAATTTGACCTACCAACAGAAATCGTTGAAACCCCTGGGATATATAATAGATAATGGGGGAAAAGGGAAACATAACATGGTCCCTAGGCTTCAAGTTTCAGCCTCAACATGATCTGCTGAACAATCTCACTGTATAACCTCTACAAGTCTGTCTGGCAATTGCCTATATGTGGTAGATCACATTGTGTTGAGTCCTAGAAAGTCACGCACCATGGAGGGTGATTGATTCCAAAGTTAGACTTCTAGTCAGCCTGGAGCGAATTAAAGGCACCAAAGCAAGTTGCAAAATATACTTCCAGAGTCACAGTCACTGGTTTTTCCTTAACTTCTCTGGTCGGAACATCAGATAGGCATAGGAACTTTCTGCATGGTTTAACCAGAGAGGTGCCCTTCTCTATTCTTACGAGCACATGCGACAGATTTTTGGTTACATGTCTTTTGTGTCAACCCTCACAGAATATCGGATTGAAATTTTCTCTGAGTTTTATTTCGTTTGGTCCTAACATCGGTAGGAACGATCACCTATGGTCTGACACTCTGACTTTTCACTAGTCCCTCCCCCTTAAAACACCTTAGTGTAACAATGACACCTTAGCAACTAAGTTCCTGCAAGGAAGTCTCATACCGCCTTCTCCCTTCCCCTGAAGTATCCACTCTGCCCCGGTAAAAAGAGAGCCTTTGAAGGTCCCTTTGCACAAAAGTATTAAAACATTTGTCAAATTTTCAATCTGTTCTGAAAATTGTCTTCAATAGTCAAAAAAAAAAAAAATTAGACCCACTTAAGTTTCGATTTTTCCATAAATATAGCATGTGACCCAACAGTGCAATGCAGTGGCTTTTAAATACGGAAGGGGCCAATCTTTTCCGCCATTGCTTCGAAATATCTGCAGGTACAACTACATTTTAAACAACCAGATCGAACGGTGTCTCAAGTTGTTCTGGCACTGGGATACGCACTCCGGTCTTTCTCAAAATGAGTTACACAAGAGTATCGCAATTCAGTAGGCCGTATTGCGTCTTCTAGTAGCTAAGTCCATTTTAATTTCTTGAATTATCAGCAAATCTTTCACTTATCTCGTTTCTCTCATCACATGCAATAAACCTTCGCATGGAAACCTCCTTCTAAATTCAAGACACCCTGATTTAATTGCTCATAATGAGATCACAGGTGTAATTTTTGACTCAAAATTTTTGTGATTGAAGAGTCAAAAGAAGACAATCCAGGGAGTTGTATTTCTCATCACTTCCACGCGTTTCATTCTAACGTTACACAGGTAACAAACGTCCACTCACATCCATAATGAGCCTAATACCTATAAATTTATGACATATTCTTCAGTGTCTGGAAGGTGATTTCAAGTCCAGCAAACTGTGTTTACATCCCAAGACTACTATTTCTATCCTACATTAGTCCGCAGTCTGCAAACTCGGTATTTCAGTCGGTTTTGGCTTCCCACACTCAATCAGCAACTACCGCCACTACAAAACTAGAATACCTTTTTTCCAAAAATGGTTTGTTTCCACCGGTCCTCTGATTCACCTATACTCTTCAATACTCCTCAATTTTAGATTGGTACGAATTCTTTATGTTCCAGGCATTTGTATTGTACGTATGTTCGCACTTACGGTCTTTACTTTCTCCAAAAGTAATTTCTGCAGGCAGTCCTGTTTTTATTTCATTTCCATGCATGTAATATATGGGGAAATGAGATAGCATACTTAACCGAATATTAGAAATGTGTTTGAATATCTTGGACGGTATCTTTAAGAGTTACAGGGAGAAAATTAAAGGGGTATCGTATTATTACAAGACTTGTGGAAACAAAGCGTGAATGTGCAAATGTACTTAGTTAAAGTCCCTATTGTTTTTGGTGGAAGTCAAGGTCATCTGAGTTTAGGTTCAAATTCAAAATTTGAATATCCTAATACCACACCTTAGGGATATACGTAGGAAAGGTGGATACTTGTCACACATCATTTATGAATTTGTCGTATTAATACCAATAGATCACTTGCTCTTGAAATATGTAAACGATCACTTGAGGCCAGCAGAGCTCAGACTCCTAAGCACAATATCTCACGGTAGGGGTCAAAAATACTTTCATGTAGTATAGTAGGTATTTCATTACACATCAAGAGGGACGCCATCTTGCTGTTAGTCACATTTCCTTCCCTTTGTCCTAGATCCCCAGGTCCCTTCCTGTTTCCTGTCACGTGTTTGGTGTACGTGATCGCTGTCACATCTTAGTTCCACGTGGAAGCCGTATCCCATATTCCCTGGGTGTGGCCAATTTCACTTTCTGCAGCCTCCTCATTGGTCATATACTATTGCTGTATTAATTAATATTTATTTTAAGGATGCGTCACAACTTCTGACCAGTCAGGGAACTGCATTTAGTTCCAGGATTTTCTTAGGTAGCCAAAATGTAAGCGGAGCTTCCAGCACGCAAGCTCTCACTCGTGTTCTAGACATCTCAGACGAAAAATGTATTCATTTTATAAATAGTGTAATCTTTTGGCCGGCCTTTTTCTTATCAATTTAATCATCTTTGGAAATGTAGCTAATCGTCAAATAAATCGCCTGAAATGAGCTTAAACTGTCTTCTTTTTTGCGTGAATTCGTCTTTGGAGCTACACCCCAAGATCCTGTACCAAGCCTTCGTTACTACGATTGGCCCAAATTTCCTACATGGTGGAGGTGTTCGGGGCTTGATATCCTTTGAGGAATATCTCACATGGTGGAAGTGCGAGGCTTCTAAGCACAACGCTGCCCAATATGGAAGAGAAACAGAATTTAACAACTTTGCCTGAGGGCTTGAACTTTACGTTTTCATCCAGCTCCCTTGTTCCTGAGAAGCCCAAACCATTTGCCTTGTGAACTCATTCGAATTTCACCGTAACCGTATTTTTTGTCTACTACGGACTTACATGTCTTTACCTGGTGCTCCCGTTAACATCTACGGCACAGCCTGTGATAGAATACACCTTCCATGTTTGTGAACTTAACCAATAGCTGGCACTACGAATTTTCATCAATAGGCTATCCTGTTTTCATTCCACTTGTGGTGAAGATCTTCTGACACTGTTATGCTGACTTTCCCCGTTGCCTATTTTGGTACCAGAGCGGCTCCCATCAGCCATCTGCTCGTCAGTTATCGCTGACATATGCGTCTACCAAATTGTATGACTTCGCCTTCGCTGCCGACCTAGCCCATGGCCTCCGTTAACTACAACTACGAATTGCCACCATTCTATCCCAGTGTCTTACCTTGTCTAGCTAGCTATACCCGTGTGCAGCCTTCGATTGTTGTGCTATCGCTAATGTCGCCAACTGTATTTTGAAGCGACCTGGCCTATTCGTTTTGGTTTCGCGTTTTTACCAAGGAGCACCGCCCCTAATGTTAAATGGATTTCTATATCTTAGTCTAGTTTTCGTGAGTACCGCCCAGAAGTTTTAGCATCACCATTCCACGAAGTATGCTACTGATGTCGCTTAATCCGAGCTTCGAAGACGACAGTTTCAGACAGGATCAAAGAATTTAAGTGTGAGTGTGAAGCTACCCCCCGGCCCCTTCCCTGTTTCCAGAGTATGCTCTTTCACATTTTTAGTTTTCACTAGGGGCTACTACAAGTACACTGAATTTAATTAACTTAATGTCAAGATGTTAGCACATATCGCTAATTATTTCTAGGTGTAACACTGAACGCGGATGCAGTTTTTCGCCATGATGTAGCATGTTAAACCTTTTCCATCATAAATTTTGTAGTCCTACTAGGTTGGACAATTTTTGAAACGTTCATATTTTTGCAGAACTCACATGTTCTGACTTTTGTTTTTGTTGCCACAGCACACAATGCATTTAGAGGTGGCCCCTCTTGTCATTGTGATGCTGTGAGCAAAGTACATACCGCTTGGTTAATTTAGATCTCGACGTTTTTCTGTGCTCAAGTTAACGCTGTACGTTGACCGTTTTCGTAGCCATTGTACACACCAGTGTCATGAGAATGAGAATCAATTCATTATGCGAGAATTTTTGTACGCTTTATATTCCATTTGTGGGTGAAGGTGTGACAACTTTTGGCCAATCAAAACGTTTGTTTACTTTTGTACTCGAAGTGAATGAAATTAGTAGGTGTAGGCATGAGTTTTACAATCTGCACACAATGTTAATCATAGACCCAGTAATGTTCGAATATATTTTTTCCGTTTGTGGCAAGAGAGAGTTTCAGAAGCTGTCCTCGACCAATTTTTCACCAATTTTACTCTCGGTAATTACTTTTATTCCTAGAACAGAAAGCAGGTACGAGTTAGCATATATTTGGTTTTAATTTTACAGTTTGTCCAGTCCGTATGTTAAGGGGGGGCAACCATTTTCTTTTTGAAGTAGAGTGCAATCGTAGTTGCCCAAAAGGCTTTTTTCAGAGTTTTGCCACTGCAAGGGTATGTGCCATCGTCCGAAACATAATATAATTGGGTCTAAAATGAAATACGACATTTGTATATGAAAACAGGTAAGAGGATTTCCTAATTTCGGATTAATGTTAGTCTTATCAAATGAATTTTGTAGGAATAGTGAATGACTCACAGAACGTAGTCGAAATTTTGAGTATTTTATGCAACATTATACTTGCAGGCCAAAGCAGAAAAATTGTGTAACATCATGAGCGTTTTAGGCGAATTTCTATGGAAATGTTTTTATGAGTACGCAAGTTAGTGATTTACAATTTATGGCACTTCGAAAAGTTCCATTATGCCTATTTTACGTTCAAACATCTGAACATATGTATTTGCAGCCATATTATTAGTGGACTCTTGTAATGTGATGTCACTTCAGAGTAAATGTATTGATATTGTCAGTCAGAATCCGTTACGATCGAAGGATGCGTCACAACTTCTGACCAATCAGGGAACTGCATTTAGTTCCGGGATTTCATAGGTAGCCACGAGGTAAGCGGAACTTGCAGTCCACAAGCTCTCACTCGTGTTCTAGACATCTCAGACGAAACATGGAGTCATTTTATAAATAGTGTAATCTTTTGGCCGGCCTTTTTCTTATCAATTAAATCACCTTTGGGAATGGAGCTAATCATCAAATAAATCGCCTGAAAACAACTTAAACTGTCTTCTTTTTTCTGAATTCGTCTTTGGAGCTACACCCCAAGATCTCGTACCAAGCCTTTGTTAATACGAATGGCCCAATATCTTACAACACTTGTGAATTTCGGTTAATGAAAAGCATTTATCAGATTATGTCCAGGACATATTCATTGAAGAAACTGCTTCTGCTAAAATGTTCGGTGAAATTAAGTCATCCAATCAATGCCTGTTTTTGTCCTAGCTTTCTAAGTGTTCATTTTCAAAATGAATGTTTCAATTCATCTAGCAAGAAAGTGGAATTTCTTGTTTCTGGCAATCGGGGAGGCATTGTTGCAATCTTTTCTTTGCGTAGTCCCTGGCCCACCCACCCCAAAATAAAATCAATGTCTTGAAAAGTGTGTACCTTTATCAGTCATTCCTAGTAATATTCATTGTGAGATTCCCTAATAGTCATGACAACCATTATTTTATCCAGCAATCCTAAACAGCTCCTACAGTTGACAGTTAGCATCTCGAAGACATATTGCCATCAACTCTGTTAAGTAAATGAGAAATGAATGGAAAGCAATACAGTATGTCTCATGTGTTATTTAATGCGACAATTTCAATTCACTTCAGAATTACTTGAAAACAGAAAAACTTCTAAGATATTCGATAACACATTGCTTCACGTATACAAAACTATAGCAATTGTAGTATTGGCTGAAGGGTCTTAGATAACTTTTGCTCTTTGACATGTATTATCAAATGGGGTTTTGTCCAGAATTAGCCTGAACTGTCAAAATATTATTTTACATCATTGGTTCTGATTTTATGGCTTGTAGGTGCCAGAAGACCAAGTGTGAGTTCACCTGTGATCACATGTCCATCACCAGTGGTTGTGACATCTCTGGCTGATAATGTTAGTAACTCTGCCACCTGGAACCCACCGAACTGTTTTGATGCACAGGATGGGACCATCACTACATCTGTGTGTGCTCCTGCATCTGGGTCATTTTTCACTGGTTTTGGTGTAAACACAGTTACCTGCACATGTACAGACAGTGGTGGATTATCTGATGAATGTACCTTCCCAGTAACTGTTCAAGGTATGAAGCTGTAGATAGTAAAATAGTAAAAGTGAAATTGTATCCATGTTTACGCATTCCTGACTCTAAGCTGTAGTCTTTAATTTCACAATTGGTTTCGTATTTAGATGAATTTAGATGAATTCAGAATTACTTGAAAACAGAAAAACTACTAAGATATTCGATGATGAATATTTAGATGAATATTTCATACCTCAAGATACTAATTTACCGTTTTGTCAAATGATAGGTTCGATATACATCTCAGCTTTTAACCTGCCGTTTTGTTTACTACGTCTAGTGTCGCAAACAGATTAATGAATTCCCTTTCTGAGAAGTGAGTTTATTGAGGCTCGAAAACATACTTGTCATGAATTGAAAATCTTATCTTTCATATCATGTTAGTTTCCAACACTTCTCCTGTAATCACATGTCCAGCACCAGTGGCTGTGACATCTTTGGCTATTAATGTTGGTAACTTTGCATCCTGGGACCTACCAACGTGTGTTGATGAAGAGGATGGAGCCATTTCTACATCTGTGTGTGTTCCTATATCAGGATCATTCTTCCCTGGTGTTGGTGTAAACACAATTACGTGTACATGTACCGACATTGGTGGATTATTTGATGAATGCACCTTCGAAGTGACAGTTCAAGGTATGAACTCAACATGGTAAACTTTTAACTGTAATTGTACTCATGTTTACGCATTTCAGACTGTAAGCTGTGGTTTTTAATTTCACAATTGGTTTCGTATTTAGATGAATATTTCATACCTCAAGATACTATTTTACCATTTTATCAAATGATTGGTGTGTTATACCTCTCAGCTTTTAACCTGCCGTTTTGTTTACCAAGTCTTGTGTAGCAAACGGAATAAAGAAATCACTCACTGAGAAGTGAGTTTATTGAGGCTCGAAAACATACTTGTCATGAATTGAAAATCTTATCTTTCATATCATGTTAGTTTCCAACACTTCTCCTGTGATCACCTGTCTAGCACCAGTGGTTGTGACATCTTTGGCTAATAATGTTGGTAACTCTGCAACCTGGAACCCACCAACATGTGTTGATGAAGAGGATGGAGCCATTACTACATCTGTGTGTGTTCCTGTATCAGGATCATTCTTCCCTGGTGTTGGTGTTAACACAATTACCTGTACATGTACCGACAGTGGTGGATTATCTGATGAATGCACCTTCGAAGTGACAGTTCAAGGTATGAAGCTCAACATAGGAAAATTGTAGCGGAAAATTGATTCATGTTTATTCATACATGAAAGTTAGCTGCCTTTTTCATATCAAACTTGGCCTGGATTCATTTGGATGAACATTTCATATTTCAGTATACAAATCTACCATCATGTGACAAGCTACAAGATTAATTGTTGTCACATTTGTCACCATTTATCACATTTTCTCACCATTCTTTTACATGCTTTAAGAGTAATCTACAGGTACCCTTCAGCTTTTTA
Source organism: Holothuria glaberrima (assembly GCA_009936505.3). Taxonomy (NCBI): domain Eukaryota; kingdom Metazoa; phylum Echinodermata; class Holothuroidea; order Aspidochirotida; family Holothuriidae; genus Holothuria; species Holothuria glaberrima. The sequence goes on along the minus strand of WURT03391371.1, from coordinate 793 downwards.
CCTCCCCTTGTGTTAGGTCTTGTATAGCAAATGATATAATGAAATCTCTCATTGGAAAGTGACTTTATTTGAGCTCCAAATAGTACTTGCTATACATAAAGGATTGAAAAACATGCACAGACAGTGGTGGAGTACCTGCATGTATCTGCACATAATCTGTTGCAGGTAAAAATTTGTCTTGATGTGACAATGGTGGGTTGTATTTACTTTTAATGGACATTTATCTGTCTTCATTGTACAAATAAAATCGGAATTCCTTGCTTCACTGGACTGATATGGGCTAAAGAAAGATATCTCAATTTAGTTATCTTCAGTGGGTGTCATCTTTTTAATAAAATAGCGTTTTGATATATTTGAAAGTTACAATGTAAAAAGAAGTCAGTGAGAGTCTGGATTGCATAGGACTTGGGTGAAACGTCAAGGTTTGCTTACAGATTATTTCACTCAGGTAATTTCCTTATGTTATGCCAATCCTAATTGTTTGTCTTGAAATAGTGTTCAGAATAAAATTTCGAAATGATGTTAGATAGGAGTCCTGTAACATTATTTACCTTTTCCTCATTTTGATTCTGCAATGTTGAGATATACGGCTTGCATCACAATGTATTTCTTTCCTTTGGGGGATAAAATCTTGCCTCTTGGGAGGGAAGTATACCTGCCTTTTGGTCATCTTTGGGTCGTGTGCTATACATAATCAGTGGGACGTCAAGGTCAATGATTTTTTCAGGTTATTAGTTATTCAACATATATCATTGTTAAAGCTCCTTTTTGGAAAGTACAAGGATTTTGGATT
>WURT03391260.1:0-23314 GCA_009936505.3 Holothuria glaberrima | reverse complement strand
AATGTAATCCAAACGCAGAAGAAGGGTTATACATTTGAGAGTTGAGAGTCGGACCTGATTACGGACAGTCCAATCAAAGAATTATGCTCGGCGTCAAACTGTACAGGAAAAAAAGTTTCGGAGTAGTTCTGGACAAGATTTCAGAGTTTTATGCTCAGGTCATTGTAAAATGATTCATAAAGGAGAAATCTGCACAGGGTGACACGAACTTCGAGCAATTGGGGACAATTATACGAAGGTAAACTTAGATGCGAGTCATTTAGGAGATTTGCATGGACTTGAGTAATTAGCAAACTGAATCGGATTCATGTTAGGGGGGGGGGGGAGGACTTTTATAGACTGACTTGTTTAAGAAGGTGATAATGGCAAGTCACAAGAGCTGTTGTCAACTTTCAGTATACATGAAAAGAATGACAATAAGTGAGGGGAATGCCATTGGCAAATGTTGTATGCACATTCTTCTACCACCTCTAGCCATCCGTTATTGAGAATCCTGCATTCTGATTGGTTAAGCACTGACCTGTTACTCCACAACACACGGTCAGTAATCGTAAAAACTGATAAAAATGAAGTTTTTTCACAGATTTTTGGTGGTAGAATAGGAATAAACCACATTTGTCAGACTATTATTGTCTCATAAACCGTCTCGACTCCAAATTTAGCAAAATAACGGACTCGGCTTCGCCTCGTCCGTTATTTTGCCATTTGGAGTCTCGACGGTTTATTCACCAATAATAGTCCTCCACATGCGATTTATTCCTTAAATATACCCCAGGCGCAGTTGTAAGGACATTTTTCTTTTTTGGAGGGGGATTTGGAGGGGGATATTTTTTGGAGAGGGGGGATATGTTGCCATTGATCCTGGTGAAACTGAATAAAGAGAAGGCCCATGGCAATGAATTCTGACATGGAGGGCATCGGTACCGCTAAGGTGGGTACCAAAGAAGACTTTGTAGCTAGTGATGCTACCAGATTATGACAGTGCGCGGGAACCACAGGTGAAGATATCTTAAGCCCTACACAGATAGCTTAAAGAAATCGGACCTACGTGTAAACGTGCGCGCAAAAATTTCCCCTTTCCTGGCAGCAATTCCCCCTCCTCTTGCGATACAGAGACGTGGAATTTGTGGGAAATCTCACAAGTGAACGGAACAAAGCTATGGTCATGATGGTGCTTCTTCAGCTCCGCAAGCGTAGACGAAGAGTTGAATGTTTTTCGGACGGTGAGGGGATTATGCTGCCATGGTCTACCATAAGGCTCTGGTGCATGTGACTTAGCATAATTTTGGTGGGATCCAGACTGAGGGGACATTCCCGAAATGTCTACGACATTAATACGATGGGAACACCAGCATGCAACTTTGAGCTGACCTCCGAATGACACTGATAATACACGAAAATGTTCATAGTTCACAATTCAGTTCACAGTTATCGTATCTTTACTATGAACAGGGGCGTAGCGAAGGTGTAATCTTTGGGGGTGTTGAGATCATGTTTTGCCGACAGATCTGATGATGCGTAAAACGAGCGCGAGCGGGAACTTTAGCGGGTGGGGTCTAGGGGCCCGCCTTAGGGCCTCTGGTGGGGTCCAGGGCCCACGGAAGCTCTGAGGTTTTAGCATATTTCTTGGTAAAAAAGTAAGATTTTAGCATATTTCTGGGTAAAAAATTAAGTCCCGGGATAGGTATATTTCGGTTCATGATACATTAATCAATGCAAAGATTCCTAATAATGTCAGTGTGTTCGGCTATTCCTCTCGTCATGCCATTATACTTCAGTATCTGAACTTGACGTTCAGAATTTGAACACTATGCGTTCAGCAGCATTTGAACACTAGACTCGTCAGGCGTCCAGGATTTCTCTCAAGGAGGGCCATGCAGTATGTTTTGTGATCGCCGGCCTGGGGGAGGATCTAAGGGGAGGGGGTGTTGCCCTCCCCACCCCCTCCCCTTTGAAAAAGTTTTGGAAAATTAGGTGTCCTTACATGCAATCTGGTGCCACTTATGCTACATTTTGAAGTAAAATTTGTGTTAAAATACTTAAGTATTTTTAGGAACTAAAGAAAAAAAAACGCCATCAGTAAGCGGGCATAGCCTAAGTGACCACCCCCTGTGTACGCCACTGATGCGTTCTGTATATGTTACATTTTGGTGTTTAAAAGTTGAACGCATGATTTGCAGTGAAGGGAAGACACGCGCGGCAAGCATTATTATTTCCCAGGATGTTTGTCGGTTAACTGCATCCTCAGGAATTTGCTTAAGTGTTTGAAGTCAAGGTTAGGGTTTAGAAAACGGGCTGATACCCTCTCTACGGGTAATCTGGTGCTGCCGATCCCATGGTGATAACAAAAGTGAGGCATAATATCAAGAAGGTGGTTTTTCAAGAATGTCATTTGACCCGAAATAGCGCGCCTATACGAAAGCCTTTAATTCCATCTCTTTCCCCGAGAATAAATGCAATATGTTTGAAATGACGGGCGTTAGCGCAAGACAGAACTAAAGATGAAAGCGCGCGTAGCGCGAGAATTTTTTTTGAAGTTATAGGAAGGATTGTTACAGAACCTACTGCCTACGGGACTGATAAAGAGCCATGTGGAAAACACTCTGAGCATATCTATGTTTTCACTACTACCTTATAAAAATTTTTGCGGAGTTTGGGGGGAGGGGATTTTGAGGGAATTGCTTTGGGGAGAGGGGCTAAAGCCCCTAGCTTCTCTCCGTAAAACTGCGTCTGATGTACCCAATAATGTGCCTTTTCCTTCCTCCATAGATCACAAGCATCGTCCTCTCCGTGGTCGACAATTTTTTCGACAGAGAGAGAAATGATGGCAACGACGAGTCGGACGTGAAAGTAGGTAGTTTGAATAACATCGTGTTGTCACTGGAAGCACAGGCTCGGAATCAAATACGGAGTGGCGCCAACTATACTGGAGTTGAAGAAAACGTAGCACTGCTCAACGTGGTAGTAGGAGAGGCTGACAATAATTTGGTGTCCTTGAGTTTTGGTAACTTCAAGGTCAACTCCGGCGCATCTGATGAGAATGTTCTCGACAACCTCCAAGAGCAGAATCTTAGAGTAGTAGCTGGTCGGATTGACGAACCTTCGAATGATATATTAACTTCAGTTTCTCTACCGCAGAACATTAACAGATTTGTTGCGGGTAACAAAAACATGTGCTTGGCTTTCTTCTTCATAATGGCTAATATCCTGCGTGTTCATACACTCATGTAATTGAGCATCCCGAACAATGGTTAAGTGAATAATGAAATATTCCTAGTCAAAAATAAATTGAACAAGGAAGAATGCTATCGTTCCAGTTTGTGGTATCAATCAAATTACCTTTAAAATCACATATTCCCGTTCAGCTTGTTCATTCCTCTCTGAACTTTCCAACTGTTTTTCGCATTGAAAATTTATAATTACAAATTATTCTCGTGTTATATAAGGATCGATGTAGTAGGAATGGTTCTTATACAAACAGCCCCTACCATATAACATTACTAATCAAAGCACATAAAGATACATTATTGCCGTGACATACATGATCGTCGTCACTAAGTAATGAACTTCAAGTTGAGCTTTATTTTACCTTTCTTTGATTTTGTTTATGCCAGGGGAAGCCCTTATGGTCAGCTTTCTTTTGTACAGAGATGGCGCACTCTTCCCTACTGCCGGTGCGGTAGGTGGAGACGTAGAAGCAGACGTGAAACAGGTGGTAGGATCACAGGTTGTAGCTGCGACGGTGTATAATGTTACCGACGTATCTCCAGTCTTTAATGAGGATGACCAGCTCATAACAACCTTCACTCCGATTGACGTACGTACCGATCTCTGTATTTTAAGCCCTTATTGTGCTTTGAGGTGGGCCTATCTTGCAAGTAAGTCCGGATTTACTGTCTCTTGGATTTGAGGCTCTAGACCCGAGAAGGTTAAAAAGTAAGAAGTAAAAATTAAAACAAACCATCCTCGAATCTATCTACGGACGAAGAAAATAGGATCTTAACTTCAATAGACGAGTTGGGAAAATGCGTTCACGCAATGCATCATGGGATGGATCAAAGGTGAAGTGAACCATTTACCTGCGCGGCAGTTCTTGATTATGTACACCTCTGTCGGACGTACACATGTCATTGGTATTACAAGCACAGGCGATGTTAGTGCAGGCATAATAAACCTCTGCCGGGCGGCAAGTATATCAAACGCATGCGCACACAGGCGAAAAAGTTGTCACCGTACAGCTGATCTTTGTGACCCCCCCCCCCGGAAGCACCGGATTCCCCAAATCGCCTATTATGCAGGCATCTGTTTCTTCGTAAGGCCTTGACACAGTACAGTAACTAAGATGTTTAAAGGTACGTAATCTGGGCCTGCTTGTAATTTTTCTAGCAATTTCAACTGATCTTTCCCCAGCTTGTGATCCAGCTGTTTTTCAATCTGAGTTCACAACTATCAAATACATGAATAGACGCGCTAATGCAAAGGTAACAGGCTCATATGACAACCGATGTTCACAAGAGTTGAAACTTACAAACTTTGAGATCGATTTGTCACACTCCACTTTGCTCAACGTTATGGGTTTAACGTATAAGTAAAATACTCCGTTTCAATTCTCAGGTTGCGGACGAGGACGAAGAGTTACTTCCAGACAGAATTTGTGTCTTTTGGGACTTTTCAAAAGAAGGCTGGTCTACAAAAGGATGCACCTTATTAAACACGACGTCATCACGTATTCAGTGTCAGTGCAACCATACTACCAACTTTGCTGTATTAGTCGTAAGTGCATGTGAATTTTTTTCAGTAATGGTATAACTAGTGATAAAAATTTAACATAAAATAGCGATTCAGTGAGCCACAACTGGAAAAAGGCCGTGGCTGGCCCGACTTAAACCATTTGGTTACAAACTGAGCCGTAAAACCTCATCTAACTAACCAAATTAACATAAAATAGTAAATGTGCATGGATGATGATGAATTCTCAACAGCCAGCTTGTTTAATCACATTCAGAATATTCATTTAAGAGACTTACATGAGAAGCACGAGTTTAAAAATGACTACACTTAAATCACATGTCCAACATTCTCCCCATTAACCGCGGGAAATGATATTCCTAATCGGCCACCTTGGTGTCCGCCCACGTCCAAATTACAACCACAGGTTCGACCGGACTCATTCAAAGTGGGTGGGGGGGGGGAGAGCACCCGACGGGCAACCCGTTTTAGCCCTTGACATGATCCAAAAGCAGTCTCGCCTACTGGGTCTCTGTGTCTTCTCACTTGCCCCCCTTCCAGGCCATTGCTTCAAAGGCATATTCGCACTCGGACTCCGTTTTTTGGAGTTGTCCTGACTAGAGTGTGTTAAAGAGGTCAACCGCTTATACTAATTGTTCCAAACTAAGCCGTAAAACCTCATCTAACTAACTAACAAAGCCTTTTTCATAGCTGGTCCTTCTGCTGATTTATAAACTGTGGAATCTTTAATTATTATTTGTGAAAGATGAGAAATAATTTTCGTGTCACTTAAGAGGTTGCTGTTTCTAGCTTAACCTTTTTTTAAACGATAAAAATACTGTGATGACATTGGAAAACGACCGTGTCTTGCAGATTTGTTTTCGATTAGCTCGGGCTGTCACGTCATGATGCACTATAATTACTCTCTAAATGCAAAAGAATAAAAAATCTACCCAAACGATTGACTATAATGACCATTCTCAGTTTCGAGGGACATTCCGCTCTTCATCAAGTAGTACTTTCACTCGTTTACAGTTAATGACCTCTCCGTGCAGAGTGCAATTTTAGTCGACTTCAACTCGAAATAGGAAAGGTTTACTGTGAGTAATCTTCCAAGTGTGAATTTCATTCTTTTACATTAAAAGAGTAAGTTTTAAACAACCTGCAGGACTGTAATAGGGAAACAGAGACTGAAAAACAAGCCAGGTTGTCAGAAATTTAAATTCGACATTTTTTATCTCCAGTTGAAATTTTCTATAGAGAAACATTTTGAGCCCATGTGTTAAATTTTCAACTTTTTGAGCATATTTTTTATGGTCAGCTTGAACTTGATTTTTTTGATCATTTAAATTGCAGAACGTCAAAGAGCAAGCACCGATCTTCACATGGATCAGTCAACTAGGTTGTGCTATCTCTGTCTTCGCATTACTTGTGACCATTCTCAGTATACTCTCTATCAAGTAAGTATTAGTGTACCAGGACCACAAAAAGAGGAAAGGGGCGGTGTCGGCATAGGCGTAGGAAGCTGTTTGAGACTGGGGGATGAACCTTGTTTCGGATCGCCGTCCTGGGGGAGGGGTCTAAGGGGAGGGTGTCCCGAATGGTTACACATCTGGGTACCCGACGATGCCCTGTTGGGCGCCACACCGGGAGAATTGTCCACGAAGACCCCTTTGGCCACGGTGCTGTTGTGAGCCCCACATGAGAAACCTTACCCATTAAAAATATACCGAAGGCCCACGTTGCGCCCAAGCTTAATGCTCAACCCATATTCATGAAAAAGCCATTATGCCCACAAGTATCCCATGTGGGCATGTTTAGTTGTGGGCATGTTTACAGGGTCTCAGGCCCCCGAGTAGAGATTTCACTCGGGCCAACTCTTGGGCGTTTCATAATTTCCAAAACGCTGCGATTGTTAGGATCAGAGCATCTTTCATTGTTTAAGAATGTCTCAGTGTACCTCTCTAAGTAAATATAGTATGCCATATGATCAAATAATATGAAATACGGTAAGCTGTTTGTCAATGGAAAGCATTACCACACCCTTTTGCAGATCATGCTCTCTATCAAGACAATATTAGTGCACTCACTATCAAGTAATCGCACCAATTCTCAATCAAAAAGTAGGTATATTCTATATAGAAGAAATATAATAGCTCTATCAAGTCGGTTCCAGTTTACTCTCTATCAAGTATGCCTATCGAGCCATACTCTCTGTCAGTTACAAGGATACTCTCCGTAAACCAGAAACATTATCATACTCTCCTGCAAATCATACTCTCAATTCAGTATTTATCAAGTTGGACTAAAACTGATAGTTATTATACCTAAAGATATTCTGTATAAATAAGATTAAGCATACATTCTATCAAATAAGTATTATCGCTAGCCACTATTCTGAGCATAATCGTTACCAAGTTATGATGTGTCTAGTAACGTGCGAGTCGTAAGTAGTTTCTGAATTACTCTTGGCGTCATGGAAAAACTCTGATTCCGTGCTATATGGGTCTTCTAGTTGCGCAGGTTCATATATGGTGTGGTTCTTACTCTTTAAGTGGTCTTTTCGGATGATCATCGTGAAGTAATTAACTTCAATCTTTTCCTGTTACAGTCTCAACCTTGTTTGCTGCTGTACATCAAAGTATGTTCGTAACCACTTTGGCTTGTTTTCTGGTTATCAGAATTTTAAATGAGTTAGATAGAGGTAGAATGGGGTGGGGAGCTCAGGGGTGAGGCTATTTCATTCTCTAGCAACAACAATCTCACACAATTAATCTACCCCCACAACTGATGGGAAATCCCTTCAGTAATTGTGTCACTAGATGACGTAGTGTTAGCAAACATCTGATCTTGTTTGGCTGCATGAGGCCGTAAATTTCCATCACTTTTTTTTCCTGAAGCGAGACTCTCATTTACGAATTTCAAATTTGTTCATCAAAGACCAAAGAGTCACAACTGTACAAGCAGTCGCTACATACTGCATTGCATAGAACTGAGTATAAACAGGGAGCTGCTCTTACAGCTCCCTGGTATAAAGCATTCATATGAAGTGAAGGACCCAGTCCAAGATTTCAACTTTAGAATGCTCACAAATACCTCTCACAAAACAATTAAACCTGCTCAGTGGTCTTGCATATTTTGCACAAAACTCTCACTTCACGGCATTCTAGGTATGACGAAATGAAAAGTAACATACAATACTCGCTACGTGTGGGGAAAACAGTTTATTGAACGAGCACCATATTTATCTTCAGCAAAAGTTATCAAAATTAATCACACCGAGGGCTACAATTTGTTCCCTTCAAACAAAAGGTTCTCCTAGTTTCCAAAAATCAAATTTATAACAAAATTTTAGTTCAAATGAAAGTCATATTTTTAGCCGATTTGTCAAAGGATAAGCGTTTATTAAAAACAAGAAGAGCTTGTTTTATTGCTGCTTCAAGCCTTTCGTGAGTTGACATTCTGAGCTGAAATTTCTATAGAGGCTCTTCACGTGACGTCAGCGAGTTTCAGTTTGGCATACTAGCCGTCACTGCTCATGCGCAGAAGTTGTGATAGCAATACCCGTGCATGGCATTACCTTAGTTACTTGCTGTGGTACAATGGACACCTAGCCGTAAAAATAGAGAGACGAGCAATGCGGTGACGTCGGTGAGGAACCTCTACAGTGAGGAATTTGCATTATTTGTTCACTGGGATCCACTGATCGGAGACAGACTATGCCCGATTCTAGTATCACGTATATGAGAGGGGTCACATTTACCTCACACTTAATGTTCACAAAATTCATTAAAATGTGTAAACCAGCACGGCCTTACACAACGATGGGCTGGGGTCACTTACCTGATAGAAATTTTATTAATTATGTGCAACCCTTGTCCACAAAACCTATTCAATTTCAGTCACATTTTTAGTAACTGTAAGAGATGATACATGAGAAATGAGGCTTATAAAAACATTGTCATGTAATGATTTCTTTCAAACTCATCACAAAATAATGAACATCAACTCAATGAACCCCTTTAAAATGCAAAAACATTATTGAGATTGAGATGCAGCTTGTAAGGTATGGAAAGTGCCATTTCCTACACTAGGAGATCATTTTAGTCTTTTTTCTTGGTACACTAAACGTCAATTGTTAGTGGCGTTCTGTTAAGCCTAACCCAACCCCTTCCGAAAAATATGAGTATGGACATGTAAACCAGATTTTAATCCTAAATTATCACAAAATTTTAACTCGTGTCAACGTACTTCGAGTAAAAATTGTGTTAGTATTCAATTACAAAGGTTTTATGTAAACATAACGTATACAACATGGGCTATGTGGATGAAGTTGCACGTCCTAGCCATTATGCAGAAAAACAGACATGTATGATCTATGCTACTAAGGCGTATGGTATACTTTTGATAAGGGCTCAGATTTTTTCCAGAGGATAACCTGTATTGGCAGACAAAATCACACGTTTTTCTAAACGAAAAAGAAAAAACTCCTTTCGAGGAAGAGATTTCTCTCGAACTTCGGGAGATGCATAGGCATACGAGCCCGGGGATTGGTTACTGCGCAGTAAACAATCCCCGGGCTCCTATATACTCATTGAAAATGTAGGAAAAGCTGAAAGAAGCCACTCTGAGTATGATTACCTGTTTTGCCCCCAGAAACCTTCGACAGAGGACAAGCCACCAAGTACACGTTAGTCTTATGATAGCCTTGCTTGGACTGTACATCGTGTTTCTGTTTGGAGCAGACCAAACACAGGATGAAGGTGTCTGTATCGGTGTTACTGCAGCAATGCATTACTTCCTTCTTTCCTCCTTCGTTTGGATGTTTATAGAGGGAATACTTCTTTACAAGAATATAGTTAGTACCAGCCCAGGATCTGGCAAACTTCCTCGATTCATCTGGTATACTTCCTTCATTGCATGGGGTAAGTCATTATTGTGGGAAGTCACTATTAGGATAAGTCAGTACTGGGATAAGTCATTATTGGGGCGAGTCATTATTGGGTTAAGTCATTACTGGGGTAAGTCATTATTTGGATAAATCATTACTGGGGTAAGTCATTATTGGGGTAAGTAAGTCATTATAGTGGTGTATATCTAGATTCCACAGTCTGCTCGATGATAGTATCTGTCGCTTTTAAAGCATCCGTATTTACTTGTCCGGATGTACACTTGTCATGTTTAGCAATGTAGAAATCCTTTCCGTGACTGCCAAAACATTTTAGCTATGCAACGAGTGAAATGATGGTGGCGCGTCACAGTACACGCTGTCAATTTACTTTCAAAAACATCAGTTCAGTGCCAACAAACATTGTTTTGAACTCCTTGATCGATGACTAAAAACGCGTATTAAGAGTGCATTCACACCAAAACCGACATCTATTGCGTTTTGTGAGCGGACGCATAAATTTTCTTCCTAGAACAAATAGGCGCAAATTTATTTCAATGAAAATGAACAAAATCACCGTATTCCTTCTGAGATAAAAAATTTCGCCTCCGGCCCGCAAAACCCAGCAGATTTCGGTTTTGGTGTGAACGCACCTTAAAAGATACCTTCAGATATATAACTTTGTCAGACATTAAACTTGGTAGTGTGTTGCTTCAAGTATATGGTGATTATCACAGGCAATTTGAAGCAGTAGAACTTTTCTAGTCTGTGGGTTTTTTTTTTTTGGAAGGGGTGCTGGAGTGGCAAGCACTTTGAGGAGGGAAAAAATTTCTGTAATCTTCACTCTAAACTTTGTAATGTATGAAGGATGGCAGCTGGAGTGTCTATAAGCGGGAGAGGATGGACAGAGGGTTTTCAACACAGCTTTCTGTAATTATATGTAAATGTCGTAGACTTAATAAAATACATGTATTGCATCAGTTACTTATCTGTATGGTGGATATGGGTTTTTACAGCAGACGCTCATCACCCCAAACACATTTTGGGTTTGAAGCAATTTTGCTTTAAGTGAAGACGGCATCTTTATTGACTATAAAATTCAAAATATGCCTTCTCATGTACTACCACTCTGGCTGGTCAATGATGCGGGCAAATTAGTGAAAAATGAAATGCAGAGCGTCACTTACGACGATCGTTGAAACAGAAAATTGCTGTTTGACAAAAAGCGACTTCTTTCAGTACTTGTAAAGTAGGAAGTAACCGAGTAATTATAAAGCTACACGTACTGAGTATAATATAACCTTCATCACGAAAGTTTGTTTGGGAGAGGGAAACTAAAGGCAGGCATTCTATTAATCGAAGCCCACAACTTCGATTATTGGATTTGCTCAGTTTGTCAAGTGAACTCGTGCCTTCTTTTCGTTTGAATATCTTCAGTGTGATGCTTCTCTATTTGCACACGATCAATGTGGACATTATGCAGCATTTGATCTGCCACGCAGTTATTTTGACTTTTTCATTAAGTGGAAATTTCGACCATTTCCCCGATTACACCAACTTGACGGTGTTCCAATAGAATAATCAGCCCATTTGAGCCATGTAGGAAGTCTTCTTTTCGAAGGACGATAGGTCGTTACGTAGTTCTATTGACTTTTTATACTTGGTTTGATCACCCATAAAAGTTCCCAGACTTGAACGCCGCTACGCAGACTAACGCTAACACTTCACGACCACACCATCGAAAATCCCCGCTTGTTTAACATGCTTGTCAATCGCTACAAGTCCGTTGGCACGTCCCAGCTTAAGCTACGCATGTGGAAATGCACGAATCTGAGGTAGAACGCATCACAGCCATCTGTTGCTTGCGTGAAAGGTACGTTCCTGACACAACAGATAAAGTTGTGTGGGCGGCAGAACATTTTGCTCTGAGAGGTGAGCATGGTAAGCCGTTTGCTCATTTTTGTACCGCACTTAATATTTACTCGATCGAGGCTTGATATCAAGTGGCGCAATTCTGGGCTTTTTTTTTGTTTCATACTATTTTCAGTAGCTTCGATTAGTACTTGCTTGCAAGAACAAACGGTCTAGTTTAACTAAAGGAAGTGCTAGTAGTAGGCTTGGTTTGGAAAATTCCGTCTGAAATTGGGTAATTATTTCTTTAAATTACATCATCAGTAACTTTGGAAACATTGTAAACTATGTTGTAACAGTCGTGGTTTGTTTGTATTGACAGCATAAGAAAAGCTCGGTTTCTCGCTCTAGAGTGATTCTCAAACGCGGCCCTGGGCCTTGTCGATACGGCACTTGAATTGATTTTAGGTTTTGAGAAAAATCATATTCGACATGAGCAAAACGTAGCAAAGTAGGAAATTAAATTATGTAATATAAAGTCACTACTTACTCCTTCTTAGTTTGCTATTCTGATAGAGTCCTAGGTTGCCTACGTAACAGACTGTATTTTATATTCCTGTAGTTCAGTCATATCTAGACAAGACTAATTTCGTGTGAAGTGTTGTTGACAATCATGTTACGTACACTGTGACATGTATTCATGTGGTGTTGCATTGAGGCCTGTTTGTAGTGACAAAGATTGTAGCAACTTGAAGATATACCCCGGAAATTTAATTACGACGTGAGATGACTGTACAATTGAGAAACGTTTGTTGATTGGAGACTGTAATAAATATTTCTGCAATTTATATTTCAGTTCTAACAATGTCTTTGCGACGTTTTGTATAGTATGATTTCGCACTTTGCATAGCTCTGTGAGATGAAATATAATCATTCAGTCAAACCATTTTTTTTACTTTTGCGGCCCTCAAATTTAGCAGAACCTCTTCTCTATCTGACCACATTTTGGAATAACTGACCAAGAGCTTCCTCACATACAGGCCACTAACGAAGGATAAATACAGAACTTTTGTGAGTTCATCCGTTTCAGAGTGCGGTTTCGTCGGCAAACTACTTAGTTTGGAATGCCAAATAATTCCCCTATATCGCAAATCGACATTAAAATGACGATACTGGTGTCAAATGCATGCTAAACGCAGAATTGTAGACGGATGGCGCCAGATGGGGGAGGTGCATGGGGTCATGAACCCTTTTGTCGGGGAAAGTCAATTTTCCTAGAGGAGTCTTGATTGGTACGATAAAGCACATAGTCCCCCGACGACGACCAGTCGCAGCAACAAATTTCTTGATTTGGTCCTGAGTAGGGCATATTGCCCACGACTACCATTTTCACATTTTCTTCGACAATAACCTACAAAATCTTCGGCGCGCTTTGCGGGCTAAAATTTCGTGTTTGCCATCCTTTCGGAACTCGGCCACTCCGTCGAGAAGCTTGGACGTCCCTGGCGCCACCCCTGATTGGAGAGGCAAATTTGTGGTGAAGAGTGCATTTTCCTGCAAACTAGAGCCCCTGTAAGGCAAAATTTTCTGACCACAGCCCCAACCATGGTGGGGATGGGGTCGAGTTAGTCCTGTTGGAAATGGAAAAGTACAAACTGCCCTCTTAACAGCTTGAGGAACCTCTACATATGAAAACTTCCTACGACTGGCTCTGTTTGCCGTAAATATAGCTAGCTTCGGGACCTCTTAAGTACGGATCTCGCTCTTCCAGTTGTTGTGCTCTTTCAAAGCCTGGGATCCACCTCTGCTGCCCTCAACATATTTCTAGCCTCTCCATTTGGCCCTCACTCTCAAAAAGTTTGAGAACCACTCAGATAAAATCTCCCCGATTAGTTTACTTCCAGCCCCTCCTTCCATTTAAAAGAAAAACATTTGTCTACCGCACCTTCAAGATAACGCAGAGTAGCTTGTGATGAGGTTAAATACTTCAAGTCCATATTTTGCACAGTACACTGTGCGTGGTTACAATTCTTCTGCAATCAACATTCCAATGCAAAGGGCTACACAGCATCACATTCACTGATCTGTACAAGTTGATATTGACCAATAAGAGTAAAACCATTGTTTCAACTATTGTCATGATCAAAGAGGATTAATCATTTTAAATGGGGATACCTGAGCTTCCTAAAAGTGTCTGAGGTGATGCAACAAAGATCCCTTTAATTTTCTTGTAACTCATGAGAATTATCAGTATTTCTTGTGCCATGTGCAAATAGCTGTTTTTGTCTGAACAGGGAGTTGTTCCAAATAACAACTCCCTGGTCTGAAAGTGTTTTCAAATGAAGAACATTGTGGTTAACTTTTGTAATCTTTAATCTGACTCGCCGTAACTTATGCAAGTAACTATCGGTGCGCACCATACATTTTGTTTGCTATTGCCCCTGCTGTCAGTGTTGGGCATTAAACAGGTGTTGACGATTGTCACGATATCAAATAAAAATGTCTTTCAATGAGTCTCTATAATTTACTTAATTTACTTGTGAGATGTAAAGTTGGTAACGCAAGCCGTCAAGAGCTATTGTAAGACCCCAGTCAAAAATGTAGTTAGCGAAGTATGCTTCCGCACCCCTCAATTTCGATGATAAAACCCCTTACTTGCTCATTTTGTAAGAAAAAATATCAAAAACGTGTAGTACTTGTCCTTCCAATTGGCTCAAATATTGCATCAAATTTGCAACGCCCTCCCCCAAGACGGTGGTCCGTCACAGCGGTCAGCCCCGGTAGAGAACAGCTTAATACCACTATGCAAGCGATCTACATTGTTCATGAAAGAGTTACTTGATCCTGACTGCAGGTAATATCAGTTTTGCATTGAATTTGTTGCTAGAGATTTACTTGGAGTCGTTTGGAGCAGTGTAATTATGGCTAATGATCCCATTATAGTTGAATGCAACCAACTGTAGGTTGGCTAGGTAGTAAAAATGAAATCTTTAATAAGCTATCGTGAGAAGGGAGGAAGGAGTTTTTGCTAATTAATCTAGTTTTCATTTTCTCCTTTCACTGCAGTTTTGCCGATTCTTCCAACTGTTGCACCGTTTATCTTAATTCGTGTAGTGCCTGAGTTGGAGATGGAAGACTTTTATGAGCTGACTACTTTGTAAGTGCTCGTCCTAATTTCATTTTATTGCAGTTCAACTCTTTGAAGCAATACGCTCATGCTTTCCCACAAATCCATTCCTCATCAACTTTGACCCAGGACAAAAGTTCCATTGAAGCTTATTAAAAGGACGTCGAAAGACTATTAATAGTTTAAAAAGATTTAAAATTTCAATTATCCGATTCTTATTTCAATCTTACGCAACATGGTCCATTTGATAAAAACATCAATTCAAAGAGTGTCGTTCTCGATTAATACAATATACGTAATCACTGTAAATGAGAGGTTGCGGGAAAGCCAAAAAAAGTTTTAAATATCTTAGGTATGGCACCCTAAGATGGGAAGGCCCGTTACGTGTCAAAAAGTTTCAGGTCCAAATTACATACGAAAACGGCACTACAGTGAATCAGCTGGTGTGCATTGTTGCCGCCAACGGCTTGATGTGAGAAGTACAGGACGTCGAAACAGCTTTCATTGAAAGGAGGGTGCGAGTGATGCTGTTCCAAATGGTATCATAAAACCAGAGTTAACTCTTTCGGCAAGAGACTTTTCTGCAAAATGAGAAGCTTAAGATTAGTAGCATGAAAGAGAACTAACACGAAGAATATGTTTGAGTTTTCTTCAAAATAAAGGTTTCATTTCGGAAGTTTTGCTCTGGATCCATAGAAGTCTTTTGCACAGGGGAAAACCCTAGTAAAATAAAGACACCGTGCGATCTTATTTATGAGTTTTATTATATAAGAATGAAAAAGACACATGCTTACATTGCCAGCTATAATTATAAATACTGATATATGTCTTTATTTTATCTTATATGTCTTTATTTTATCTTAGCTGTTTTTTGAAGCCGAACTCCTTGATGATGTACATCGGTCTGCTCGGTGTTATGGCAGCCATTCTAGCCTTCAATCTGGTAATATTTATGCTCATCATTAAGCGGCTTTGCTGTCGTAATGAAATCACCAGGAAGAATGACAACCGTAAATATACATTTACCTTCGTCTCCGTCGTGACTGTGTTCGGTTTGACCTGGTCCATCGGCTTCTTTGCCATCAGGGACGCAACCTTTGCAGTCAGCATCGCATTTTCTGTTTTGAATGCTTTTCAAGGCTTTTTCCTTTTCTTAATCTTCGGTGTTCGTGAAAGGGAGGTGAGGAAATTTTGGGCAAGCCCAGTATTGGTAGTGACAGGGAAGGGTCGTGGATCGTCGACAGGAACAACTGGTAGCACCAAGAAAAGCCGAAGCAGGAAGAGTGAAGGATCCTCAAATTTTGGCAGAGATAATCACACTTTTGAAGCAGATTCGACGACCCATTAAAAGTGTATGTTTAAGAAGATGTGATGAGTGTATAATAGACTTTGGAGATTTCAGGGAGGTGGCTTAGAGAAGATTGGGTGATAGATCTAACTGATGTTATGTAAGAGGAGCTCCAGCTATAAAATTTGTCCTTTATGCCTAACTAGTTACCTGAACTTGCGCTCACCGCCTCTTGGCTTGCTATTGCGACTATATACTATAGGCGTAATTTGTTTTATTAGAGTTTTACACTGACGATAATCCTCAAAGCGTTTTACAAAAATATTACCCCTGCTCAACGGTAAATCATCCCAGAAACAACCCTCCCAGTGTGGAATCGAGTCTAACAGTGCTCCCAGTGACCCTGCGAAACCCCCTGGGTAGAGAGAAGCAATTGGGATAAGACATCTTGCCCAAGGACACAACGTAGTGACCAAGGCGGGAGTCGAACTAGCAATCCATGGATCACAAGTTCAATACCCTAACCACTAGGCTACCACGCTCTCAACAGGGAATACATACATACGTTCATATCACGGTCTGTCTTCCAGACTGGGAAGTTTTCTATTGCTTAAATCTCGCCAGTCCTTGAAAAACGATTCGGTAACATCTTTCTGCTTAAAAAGTTGTTCTCACTTTAAAACTTCTGCTCGTTATTTTGCTGTTGGTCAATAATTTGACTTCAAAAACCGTTTAACCTATCAATATTTCACTTATTACATTAACTTCGTACTGTAGAAAAAAAAGGAACAGTTAAGTACCAAATCCCAATGAGACTGTGTAATGAGCCTCTAAACCCAATCCTAGTGAGACTGTAATAAGACTCTCCACCATGTCTCAGAGAAAGTGTTTGATGAGACTTCGTGAAGAGTAAAGTAATTGTTAAGTTTCATACCAATGATAATGGTCATATGAAGTTTCAGATATGTAACTTCGAGCGACGTTAAATTGTAAGAATTTGTACAAAACACTATGCTTATTTACATTATACTCGCATTTTCAAAGTGTAATATATTAAGTTTCTCTCTTATTGTAAAGCAAAATTTTGAACATTAAAAGACCTGTACTGTAAGCTTCTTTGTGGTGAACGACTTAGTGAATGAAATAATCGTAACCTTACGTCTTGCATGAAATAAATCATTTAAAAATCAATAATTCACAAATTAAAATGCATGTGGTTATGGTTTCATTTCTTCCTTGACATTAACGACAAAAAGAATCTTATCAAGACGTAATAAATAACGTATATAGCAACGTATTTAATTAAAGATTTAAACTGTAGAAAAACATCTTTTCTTCGCCAGCTTTACCCATTTAAGGCCTATTAATTTAAGTACTTGAGGGGGAATTCAGTTGAGATTGGTATTCTCTGGCACATGAACTTGTGAAAAGAGTTTCGTATAAAAACTAGTTTTATGAACGATGTCTTAAAGGTTTCAAGATTTGACTAATCCAAGTGCCCATAAATAGCGTTATAATTCATGCCAAATGTCTTACATTTTAAAACTGCAGAGTTTGGTGGAAATTTTAGAAGAAACACAAAATGAAGAAGCTGCAGAAAAAACCTCTATAAAATTAACATTTCATTTCCCTTATTTCCATAACAAAATCCAATACAAACTATAAAATTGTTCTACAAACAAGGAAGGATTAGATATTGAAATCATATTTATTATCTATACATTTGGTAGGTTTAAGCATGATTGCTTGTCCAGAAGGGCGTTAAACTTCTGGGGTAAGGACAAATAAAGAGGATAGATTGGGTGGCTAGCCATCCCCCTTTTGGATTTGTAAGTACTGATGAAAGATGGTGATAAATATTTGTCTCGAAGCTAGATTTGTAACTCTGCAATTGTTCACAATTTATTGCTAAGCATCTAATTAACTGTTCATTCAGGCTTGGCCCTCACTATGTTGATACGAAGCATTTAGGCACTTCGATATATACTGGCGTAGTCACGATTGTTTTTGTTGAGGTTAACCAAATATATTCCATCGTATGTTCCATATATTTCGATTCCACTTTTAAAGTTAACATAGTTATAGTTTGTTACTCCTTTTTTCTCTACATGGTTCTCTTATTCCTCTTTTTATGTCGTTTGGTTGGATTGGCTATGTATTTACTTATTCTGCGCAATTTGCTTCTGCTGTCTTTTTTTTTTTACTTTGGTGGGATCTGGGATAAAAATAAGGTTCAGATATAAATGAAAATACTCACCATTTGAGTACTATCGTTAAAACCCTTTGCATCGAACAGAGGTAGCGATCCATAAAAAGCACCGTAAAAATATTTCGAAGGGTCGCCCCCAAATAAAAACCAAACAAAATCGGGAAAGAAATGTTAAAATGCAACTTGATTTTGAAAGACCTTGTCTACCATTCGGGAGGTATTTATGGTCATTTTTGACACTCTAGGTTCATAAGGATGGCGTTCCGCTTACATGGCACCACAGATTAACCTAAACTGAAGAGGTATCAAGCAAACAGCTTAAATACCATGGCTTATTCAAACCGTTAGAAAAATAGTGAACTTGACAACGTCTAGACTAGGGTTGCCCGCGATAGTTTGCGGGGACTTTGATTGACATCAGAGTTACAAAATTGAAAAGATGCAGAGCAGTTCATATTACACAGCATGCACAGAGAGTATTTTGATTACACATTAGGGCCTGGTATACTCACATGGATATGGCCTGTCTGCACAAGTAATGGGAGGGGCTTGAACTAACTTAGTTGGGAGAATTGAAAATGTCTGGGATGAGACAATTTCCCCTTTAAGTAATGCAATCTATTAAGTATGGACCTTGCATAGGGCTCTGTTTGATGAAAAAAGAAAATAGGAAACACCGTCGGTAGCGATACTAACACTAATTGGAGGGAGGAGCTGACTCCACAGATGACTCAAGACAGGTATGAATCCAGGTTTCGGTTGTATTTGGAGAAATATGGAGAAGGAGTCATCTTGAGGGCGAAGATTCATCTAATGTTTGGGACCCTGGGTTTTTCAAGGGAAGCCTGGAGGAGAGAAATCCAGGCTACTTCTCAGGAGAAATCTGTTAAAATCATAAACAGCACAATGCAACTTTCAGCGTACTCTTTAGCAATAAACTTAAGGGTGGGGGAGGGTTATAAAGACTTCCGTACCTGATGACTTGTGCCAAGTTAATGATTGAGACGAGTCAAAAAAGGGGTTGCCAAATTTGGTTAGAATTTGGCAGTAAAATCCATGTCCGAATTGCAAACTGAGTGTTTCCTTTTCGCTCCATCACACCAAGTGTGCACAGTGACTAGTGAGAGCATTCATCCTGAGTGTAAGTAAAAAAATCGTTCACTTGTGAGTTTGAGAAGGCTGGGGACTCATGCAGGGTGCGTAGAAATAAATCAGTGCTAGGGGTTACATGTGGTTATGCAGCAATTATCCTACTCCAGCAGCCCTGCATGAAGTGATAAAGGATAAATTCGTTATTTACGATGGGTACAGGGCAAGAGAGCCAAAACTAGTATGAAAAATGCGATAACCATTTTCTCTTTGAATTTTACTTTGCAAACGTTTTCCCGTTTTATAAAGAACACTGTCACTGGCTCCGGGATATTTACAAATAGGGGGCGTTGGGATGACGTACTTATTAGCTTCAATTGACACAGTGTTGTGGTTCAGAAAATACAAATCATACATTTTACCATGTGCATTTCTTATTCAGTAGGTAGTAATGATGAAGGTTGGCTGTCTACAATGGGTATTTTTAAAGAGTAAGAGTTTAGCAGTGTTTTATTTCATTTTACATTGCAAACTTTCTTATTATGTTATTAAAACTCCTTGCTGCTTATGTTTAATTTACTTTTTACTACTGCAATGCATTTGGCCAAATTTCTGGGTTGGTGTAGGTGATGGGGGTGGTGGGGAATATCTGCATTGCAACTCACCCAACCGTTTAGGTGAGGGCGGTACGTTCCCAATCCACCCTCTAGAATTACCTCCCCTGCTATAGTTTAACAACTAACCATGAAATTATCATTGTTCTTAACACTTCCATGAGCTAAATATACACTCTAAAAACAGTGTTTGCACTGAAACACTTTTATAAACACTTTGCTGTCCACTTTTTAAACATGCTTAAATGTTTGACACATGTGTCAAATTGTTAGAAGTGTGAAAAACAAGTGCTTGATTATTACAAACTACAAAGTGTGGGGATAAGTGTTCAATTGTTTAACAACTGTTCGAAACCATTCATACATAACACATGTTAAAGGACGCCACGCCTATTACGGTTGAATGGCGTGCAAAATCTATAATAGTACTTTCACACCATGGTAGGATATTGGCACGGGGTCAAAGGTTAGACCGCCAGTACATGGGGGAGGGGGGTCAGATGGAAGATGTTTCCAATTTCAGGAGCCCAGGAACATTTAAAATTGTGCATACTAAAAAGAGTTATAGATTGTCCCAGGCCTGTAACCAAGGTACTGAAGCAGTGGCAGAGTCTAGTTCAGTTCAAGAGGGAAAAACTTTTCGGGCGAGATATGCTAAAATGGATTAAGGCAATAGTCATATGAAGTTTATGGGGCAAAAATTTTCTACAAGGGTCCCGCCCTGCCCCCACTTGGGCTACCGGCCTGAATTATCCACACATAATGCATGAGGTCATGATAAGCACTACTATTGGTAGCCTATAGGTGATTAAATGGATTGGTATTGGTTCTGCAGCAGTTGTTTTGCAATGATCTTACCCACATTGATTGAACAGAAAATTCTGGTTTACATGCTCTTCAATTACCGTATAACGTAGTATGCTAAATGATGTAAGATGTTTGGAAAAACTTAAATGGAATATATAGCATCCCCCTAAACCAGGATGGTGAGAGCAACACCCTACACAAACATATTAATAAATAGCTCTATAGTTTTTAATATGGTGGATGACTGTACTTTGACATTCATTCAAACAATATAGCTCCACTCTGGTTGTTTAAAATGCCTTGCACAGTCAGCTGTGTTCCCAATAAAGCTTAGTACACACACTCATGTGACAATATTGTCTTGAGCCTGGCGTTTTAAACTCAGGCTACTACTGTAGCCTTGTCTTGGAGGTGAACTAGACAGATGGCTTGGTTAAAACTGGATGAGGGGCTTGAATTTAACTTAGAAAGGAGAATAACTATATTGCCTGGGGTGAGATAAGAGAGCCTTTAAATGCCAATTTAAACAGAAGCATAAAGTGGTATTCTAGTTTGCACGGTGAAAATGTGATACTAAGTCATTCTAATTAAACGTTAAAATAAACAAACGCTTTTGCTTTCCATTTTTTCCTATGCGCTAAAGATTGTGATTCACAGAATGAAAAACAGTTTCCTTATTTTTGAAAACTAAAGGCTTCGAATTTAGTAGAGGGCGTACTATCCATGTTTTTTTCTAATCCGACAGTTAGCTCGGTCGCATTAAAAGTTTACCCTTGAGACAGGCCTGAAGCCAGACGGTTACCGTATAACGAAGAAGCAAGAAACGCTGGAGAAATATCTGAAAGTGCGGGGGGGGGGGGGGGCGCGCCCCCCGTTGTGTCAAGGTTGCGATAATTTTTAACTCTTAGGGGCCGCCCCGACGTTCTTTATTGAAGAAGACTTAATCAAGAAAAAGAGCACCAGGGCATAAATTGAGCACTTTCATATAATGTGGAGTAGTTGATATAAAAATGGGAATGCACGTCCATCTCGTTGAGTCACGAACCACATACTTAACGAACCTTTTTAATGCTATCGGAACGAATTAATAAACGCCTCAAGAAACAGCCAACCTGCTTAACCAAAACACCTCATAACAGCTATGAAATATTCTGAACACTACATGTTATTTCTGGTGAGACACCCCTCTCCCTCTAGTGGCCCATGTGTCTTCTTGCGGTTCTCCATAAGTTTTAAATCACGTGTGCCAGACATGTGGTGCCAGAAGTAAATTCCCCCCCCCCAAAAAAAATCAAATTTTCTGCCCGAATAGGAGGAGATGCTGTAGCCTCCATCCTCCACCTCACACGCCTATGATTTTAACTGATCGGGTGATAACACCTCATTAGCCTTATGCAATGTCTGAACACTATATTATTCCTTGTGACACACCTCACTCTCTCTAGTGACATCCTTGCACCTTCTGCCGGCTCTCCGAACTGATGCCCCCCACCCAATGCTGTCCTGAGCCCTCAGAAATAAAAGTCTACTGAAAGACGCTCTGTTCCATGCACCTTATACAGTTCGTGCGGTAATCCCTCGTTATCTTGTCAAAGTGTACACTTTTGCCAGATGTCCTGTGCCGTTGCCGTAAACTGTGGACGTATGTTAAGTCTTTAAGGGCCCCGACTAATCTGTCTTTGAATATCAGCGATATTCATTGAATGCAGTCGGAATGTTAAGTCCCATGTTTAGGTTGTTTTAATAGATACCAATATCGCAGCACTCTTGCTGCAGTAAGAATTCATGAGCTTAACTGGAAAGAACTTAATTTAGTTAACCGAGAACACTTTCCAATTGCCTTCAAGTTAAACTTAAGCCAGTAATGTTTTTATATTAATGCACTGCATTTTTGTGTTTCGCAAAGTTTTGCATATCTTTATTATTTTGCCAAAGTATTGGGACGTACCGTTTACAATTCAAACATATCCCCAATATTTTTCCTGCTTCCTTCTTAATACATGGAGACCATGGCTTACTGTCGTGTGTATATACACCTCTTTACTACTTTATTGTTATTCTTTGAACCTGGGCTCTTAAATGACGGTCTGCGGGCCACGTCCGACCCGCAAGGCCATCCAATCCGGCCAGCGAACAAATTTAGGGCTTAAACTTTGGAACGCCAAAAGGACAATTTTCTTATGACGGCTTCTTATTTCATGATGAAGATCACTTTTAAAGTGATGATGAACACTTTTTGAATGATGACGAGCACTTTTACAGTGATGAAGAATGATTTTTGAATGATGAAGAGCACTTTTACAGTGATGACGATCACTTTTTGAATGATGACGACCCAAAATGACATGATGAAGCCACAAAGTACTTTGATGATGGCGCAATTCCATTTAATAACGATGCAAAAGTGCACGACGAACTCTTTTGATTTGATGACAATTTTGGATATGATGGCTGCCCAAAGTAATTTGATGACGGCGCTATTGCATTTAACAACGATGCAAAAGTACACGACGAACACTTTTCATTCAATGACAATTTTTAACATGATGAATGCCCGGCGCTATTGCATTTAACGGTGCAAAAGTACACGGCGAACACTTTCATTCGATGACAGTTTTGTACATAATGACGCCTTTAAGGTAGCACACCACTAATTCAAGGGGAATCCCGGCGGAGGAGGTTACCCTACGAATTTAACACCCTAGAAAAACAT
>WURT03391149.1:0-23316 GCA_009936505.3 Holothuria glaberrima | reverse complement strand
TCGAAGGAGCTGCGTCGTATCAGGGAGTTGTCTTTAGTGACAACTCCCTGGACACATCAATTTGCTAAATTTGTGGTTGTGGCTTGTTATTTCTCTTCTCATCATTTAATTGTAAAGCACTAAAGTATGAGCGCAACTTCTTGCCACGCGATTTGTCTGTTGCGTTGATGTTGTGGAACGCTTTGCAAAACGTTGAAGCACTTGAAACCTGTTACACGACTCGGTCTCCTGCGACCGAACACATTCGGTAGCCGGAGACCACCTTGTGTATTTGAGCAAAGTGACCGGGTTTTATAGACATAATCGCGTGAGGATCAACTTATTGAAATTCGGAAAACCGGTAACAGTGGTACGCGAACGTCATATTTTACGGAGTCGCTCATTCGGTAAGCTGTTCAATTGTTCCGGGAACATTTTGGAAAATTCTCGAACGGATGGCAATCTTCGTCTTCTATGTCCACCATATGATTGTGGAAACCACTGAAACCCCATACTTGTCATGCCTTCTTAATCAGAGTCGAATGGACCATTATCTGCTCCTCATATGTTGGCGCCCTCTTTCGCGTTTCAGTCAGATGATGAAGATACATCAGCCAGCGCTTTTAAGTGTTGTTTTTTCTCACCATATTGGTTAAATGTTAAAGCCAAATGAAGATTGACATTTTACAAGGATTGCTTCAGAAATCTACTCTTATTTGTGTAAAAAGGGCTCCTCTGGTCTACAACTAACTACCCCTTCCCCCGTGACGTGACGTGAAGTGAATGGCTTCGTAGTAGTGTTCGAGAGCCTTTACTATACCTACTTTTAATTTGGTATCTATGCATAAAACTGTAACTTATATTAATTATGATATTAAACGTAAGTAAACATTTCTGAACCGTTGTAACTGACAGAGATGTCCGAACTATATGATTACAAAACTACGGTTCCTTTTTGCTATACGAGGGGCTTATTTTCATCAGTACACAAATCGACGGTGATTTCGTTTACTAATGTTTGGCAAAAAAATTTTGCCGATGTAAGGCTGTTTCATTCACAAAGCTCTTCATGACTGAGTCCAAACACTTAAAAGATTAGGTTCATTGAGAGCTATTGCATTCGAGTTGGTTGTACTTGTGAATCTTTACAGTGTGTACTACTTAACTTTCATTGATTGTAGATGACTCACGTGTTGTTGGTTATTGTTTTCGCTGCTTTACAAAAGTGAACTTGAGAGAGAATATGATATTGTACTGTGAAAGGTGAAGCTCGATTATCTTCCCCTCCTAAACAAAAGAAGAAGAATCGAGTCGAACACATAAAATAAAAAGCTAAAAGAAACCAAACTTTTCCATGTTCCATGTTAACGGAAATTAGCACATAGAAAGTTGGAAACATTGCCTGCAAAACGGGTACTATCCATATCATGTCAACGTGGGTAACAAATCGTTTGAATCGTTTTTTAGATAAAATCTAAGACCTTATTTCCGTCGTTATAGTTTTACAAGAGAAGTGAGTAAATGTCACCACTTCTCGGTCCCATAAATAAATTTACAATTTAGTGACGATCGTTGGTCACCATCTTTCAGTGTCGCTCGTGCTATTGTCAGTAGAATCACGCTGGCCGGTACGCAGTGCGTACATCTCTTTATTGGTTGTTTGCTAGCGTGTGTGTCATAATGAATGGTCGCATAATGTCGTCTTAAGGTCAAACGTGGAGTCAAACCTCATAGGTAATTTTTACCGTATCAGTAAAATGCCAGTGGTAGAACGCTCTCCACACGTGATGTCATCTGCATATCCTATACACAGTGAAAGGAACGGTCTGCAAGAAGTAAAGGTTTTCAATTTTTATGAAGTGTCCACAGGGGTTTCAGAATCGTACATACCTTATCTCAATCTCTCACTTTCACAATTAACGTCCCACCTCTTCAGTCCTGCCTATGGCTGTGCTAATTATATGCATTACGTCATTCCTGTATAAACTGTGCGATAGTTTCCATTTAGTTGGAGAATATGATTGAATAGAGAGATTGACACCAAGTAAGAAGATGACACTTAAAAATTAGCTGAAGATTCGAAAAATTTAGGTCATGATGCTAATAAATACCAATATTTCGTTTACAAAGGAGAAATGATGCGGGTTTTTGAACGTATTTACCTGTTAACATCTGAAGACCTCTGAAAGATGTTTGTTTAAGACTATTCATGTATGCTCAGGAATGTGGCAACGGGGGTGTCCCAGATACATTCGTAGAGGAACTCATGATCATCAACCCCTTTCCATGATAGAAAACTACTCAGAGATTTTGAAACCGGAGGTGGATTGGGGTCATTCCCCACCCCATCCCACCCCACCCCCACACACATACAGACAGGTACTTCTTCAGTTGTTCCAAACCCGCTGAACAAGTAATTATTGCTTTAGAGCTGAATATCACCAAAGTTGTGTCCCGTTCGTGATTTTCAAAGCGCTTTTTAACCCGAGAAATGAAGAACTATCTTCCTCTGCCAAGACATGGGATGTTATTGGGTCTGCACATTCGATCTCCTTCGGTGATATAGCAAAAACAAGAACTGTTGAGAACAGTGAGCTGACTTGTTTTTGGATTACAAATATTTCCTCTTTCCTTTTGTTTGGTATTTTTATTTCCTGGTATACTCGTCCGATGTTTTTTCCTGTGTTCCTTCCTTCCTACTTCTCTAACGGGGAATTCCCTTTAAGACTGCCACCACATCACAAATATCATCTGAATGGGAAATTTAACACAATGACTTCTATACACAAATTTTCTTTCTCGTGTGATTCGGTTGCACGTAATCTCTTGACTGGGGTAGGAGCAATTTTTTGTCAAAACCAGGATAGTTTTCCCATTCAAATAAAATTTAAATTGATTTCTATGTTTTTCCCCCATGATCTGAGGAAACTTTCTTTATACAGTAACATTATTGTGTCGTCAGCCTACTAAAACAGCCTATGGCCTGCCATTGTCCCGTCCACCGTGACTTACATTCCTGCAGATGAGCAGGATTATTGCTGTATTATAGCTGTTACGATGGCTACTGCTTTATTTGTAGCCTACAAGAAACTTTTTTCTCCCTCCGAGCCTAATTCTGAAAATATACGTCTGGGAAGACAGTTCACCCTAAAACTTTTCTTAATTGGCAAACAATCATGATATAATTTTTTCCCTGAAAACATTTGCTTTCGTCGTGCACTTGGGGGTTTGCCACCCACCCCTTACCTCATACGGTTATGGATTTTGCCTAGAAAAGGAAAAATCAATATCATATGTAATATTAAATTGAAGAGTGTATTTTTTTCGAAAAATTACATACTCTTGGAAAGTGTTCTCATCTGGGAGAAAATTCTTTCTTGCCAATTCGTTAACATGACCAACTTAGGGTACTGTTAATCTTCCAAGATGGGGGTCCATCTTGTCTTACTGGTAAGTGTCGAAAAGAGAATTTCTAAATGTTGGGGGACCCCTTCCTCACCCCCACGTGTGCGTGATGGTATGATTTATATCGCCAAGATGTAAAACTGCTCTAATTGCTGTCCCACGGTTTCAATTTTTATTTTGGCAATGAGTTCTGATGCGCCATGGTGTTGAAATACTTCATGATCCTAATTTCCTTATTTTTTGTCCCGGGGAAGGGTGTTATATTAGTGAACCCGCCTGATTTTAAGGTATGGTGTGATATGATTTTAACTGTGTAGACACCAGTTGTTGCTTTTCATTGCTCGAAAATATCAGTTGTAATGTATTTATTAAATACTGATGTGCCAGAGGGCCATGATACTTCCGGATTTTACATTCTACGCAAAATCATCTGATCATAGGCCGGGTGGCCGCCCATCTTGTCAACCCTGAGACGCCACACCTGAAACAACCTTTGCAATCCTTAGACTTAAAAATTTCGTCACCCCTTGGTCTATTGTTCCTAAATGTTTATAATTTGTCCATACTCTATGTTACCTGGTGAACGCTTAGCCCCCCCCCCACGGTTGTGGAAAAAGCTTCGTCTGGGAGCAAAAAAATTTTTTTTTTATAATAACGATATCTGTGTTATTGTAATATGGACAACTGTTAAGCTGATCTGATTGATAGTTTAAGCTCTTTCAATTACGTAGTGTCTCAAAATACCATTTGCGGTGCCCCCATCATAGGTGATTGTCTCTTTTATCACTTCCTGTGTGTCAGATTGAGTGGGATTATATTAAGTCCCCTGTAATCAATACTATAATCTATCATATGATCTATATGATCCACCCCACCCACAAGCAGGGGCGGATACAGGATTTTAATAACGAAGGGTTCTGGCTCTTCACTTAGTCTAGAAAATGTCAGAGTCTGATTTGTGTGCCCGGTAAGTGCACATAGTAACAGGGCCTTTTTTAAGAATTTTTCAGTGGGGGTATTTGATGAAAGGGACCATCTATGCGGAGGGCCACCATTGGTTGGTGCGTACTTTACGAAGAAATTTTTCAGAAAAATGCCTGTCCATTAGTGGCATGTTTCATGTGCCATGCAGTGTGTTGTGTGGTCGCTGGCCTGGGGGAGGGGTCTAAGGGAGGGGTGTCCCCCTCCCCTTGGAAATTTTTGAAAAATTGGGTGTCCTTACATGCAATCTGGTACCATATACGCTACCTTTTGGAGTTAAACTTGTATGACAAAAATTGACGTATTTTTAGGAACTAAAAAAAAAAAATCGGCATCAACATTGGAAATTTTTGAAAAATTAGGTGTCTTTGCATGCAATCTGGTGCCACATATGCTTATTTTCTTCAATGAGTGAAGAAGTTTGGTACAATTCCCCTCTCCTGTCAGCATAAAATTGGGTAATGTTTACACGTTTGAAATAAAAATTTCCCGAAAAAAGGGACCATACTGGAGGGGGGAAATGAGCTGAGTGGGGCTGTGTATGGGACTGGGGGACATATCCCCCCAGTATGTATGTTAAAAAAGGCCCTGGATAGTAAAGTACCTTATTGTAACGCCAAAGCTGTTACTGGCCAAGAGTTTTCGAGGGTTTTGACACTAGGTCCCCACAGGGGCGTTTCCCTCAATCTGACCTGGAACCTTAAACCACGCTTTCGTGCCTTTGGGTCATTTCAGTCCGCAACTCTCCATTACAAAATCCATGGTTACTCACCTGATGTGTTCATCGGGAAACATTCACCCTAATAAGGGATCCCAGAAAATTTTAGTCTAAATCATGTCCGTAGAAGCTTTAAGCTAGCCCTCACCTTGGGACTCTTCCTCGAACCGGCTGAAATTATCTTAAGCGGTTAACCATTACTGGAATAAAAACGAATTTAATGTTGTGCGAAATCGTTTCGATTTTAATCTTCGAAGAAGACAAATATCAAGACGGTAGACCAACTCCCCCAACGAGTTGATCAGTTAGCCGATATTTGCTCTTTTATTCATTAAATCTCAAATGATATAAATCACTTTCAATCGCCTCTAATTTCACCTAGTCAACAGTTTTATTCATGCTTTGTAATATACACTTGATATCATTATACAATAAAGTAAATGGTACTTAAATAAACCAAAAAAAAATTATAACTGGCAGTGTACCTTTGGGCTGACGAACATGAAGCTAATTGCGTTGTCTCATTTTAATGGTTCATGTGCTCAAAAGGACCATAATTATACTTGTTGGGGAATAAGCAAGATTCTCAAGGTAGTTTTCCCCCATAACAGTTTTGATAATACTTGAACTGGGAACTATTGATTTCTTTGTTCGCATTTGATTAAAATCGAAAGTTGTCTTGCCAACTAGCAACCCGAGTTTCACTTCAGCACAAACTGGCAATTGAAGGAAGTATTATTTTAGCATAATTTAATGGCATGTCATGCTCTCATTAAAGTTTACTCCGAGGGGGACACTGAAGACGTTATTCAAGTTTTTCTAATACATTACTCAAATGCTATTTTTATTGAGCATTCAAGAACTACTGCAGCTTATCTAACGCCCTTCAAGAAAGGCTGTATGAAATCACTTCTAAGGGTGTGGGATGACATCGCCAGTGCGCCCATTCGAATCTTATACTATTTAAGGGCTCTTAGCAAATAAAATCCACTCCACCGGGGATTTCGAATGGCGATGATCTTTGCGATTTGTTAAGCAGCTAACTATTATGCAGCTCTCGTTGGTAACGGAAAGGAATTTGATTAGTAACAATTAAGCCACACAAAATGACGTATTCACTACAGTGGAGAGACATTTGAAGAAGTAATACATTTTATAAGATATTTTCTGCCCTGTTTTTTCTTTTCTCTAAAGTCGGAAGAATTTTCATTAACAGAAATCATTTACCCGACAATAGTAAACTTTGTACAAGTTTTCATTTTTCGAGAGCAAGTGAAAAAATAGTACCCAACATTTTATTATCTATGGTGTACAGTATAATCACGCACATAGCCACGGAGAGAGGGATGGTGGACTCAAACCCCATGCTCAAGTCAAACCCGTAGAAAGGGAGGCAGGGGAAATGCCCCCCGGAAAATTTTCACTCCCCTAGAATATCGAAAATTACCATTGCTATCTCTTTCCCCTGAAAAAAATACTGCGCTTCCCTAGAAACTTTCTCGCCGTCCTTCGATACCGTCCATGTCTGGCTACGGACCTGGCTTAAGTGCGGGAAAACGATGCCCCAAGATCACCTGCTTCTTGGGAAACTATTCCGATAAAATTTCCTAACCTAAAATCCTTTTTCAGAGAAGCTCCCTAAGGCGGGTCCAGGCCCGTAGTCTAGGGAGGTTCAAAATCTTTTCGCCCCCTAGGTTTTCAAGTTGCCAATGACTTAATACAGTTTTACACATTTGGTCCCATGGAAGCCATTTCGCCTCCTTCAGTTCCTTGTCTGGCTACGGGCCTGGGCGGGCCCCTTGACTCCAAGTAAGGAGTTCTCCATTGTGCCTCTAGCGCTATTGTGTAATCGTCGCCTGAACCCATTCATCCCCCTCCGTCAAACCCTGCCAACGCGCCTGAGTGCAAAAGATGTTTATGCTAAATGTTGATAACTCACGGGGGCATAGGGTAAAGGTTATCTTGAATAGGTAAAGGTTACCTTGAATAGAAGCCTCCATTTTTGGTAACTAGAAGATACAGCTATAGACCCCCATGATCGATCCACGCAAATTACCCAAGACGGAAACATAGCCTAGTTGGCATAATATAGAGCGTACCGCAGTGCGTTACCGTGATGGGCATGGTTTCCAAAAGGGGATCAAAAATGACCACAACTACCGTTACTCTAATCCGGGATTCCAATAAGGGATACCCAGTCCATTGGGATACAATGTCTTCGCCCGACATACTGCAAGGGGTTGGAAAGGGGGAGGGGTTGTTCTAACTTGTAGAACCTTGCCTGGCTATGCCCCACTTATGTAACTACGTCAAAGTTGGCGTTTACTGTTGCAATCACTGCCAGATGAACACGAATGGATGACAGTAAACATTATTTTACGATACAAGTCCAAGTTTTAATGATCGTCACTAATAGCAATGTTATGATTTCACACGAAAAGGCTTTGGGTAGCCCCATTAATTGTTCAAGTGGGAAAAGCAAATAGAATGAAAATATTTACACAAGGCCTTTGGAAAATCCTGTTGTGAAAGCAACAGTAGCAGCGTTTTCCAGGAGCAAGTTGCCAATTTCGTAACAGCAGGAACCAGAACATAGGACAACTCATCACTGATTGTAATATATGATAATATGAGAATGCTTATCGAGGAACTTTTCGATTCGCTCGTTATAATCAAGGTTGAAATACTAAAGAACTAAAAAAACCTTTTTGTTTGCAGACATTGAAAGTGCACAGTACATGCATGGGAGATGTTATTTCAATTAACAGTAGCTTAATTGTTTTATTTGACACTTTCACCTGCTGAACTTGGATGTTTGGTTATTTCGAAAGTTCTCTCGGTTGTTGTTGATGCCCTCTTCCCGGTAATTGTCTATCCTTACGTGGTATTTTGCCTTGATGCCAGTGACATATGAGGAGAGTTGTCAGGGGATTCCCCGGCGATTGTAAAAATAGGTACTTACGTATGGAAAGCGTATAGGGCGAAAATCTTTTGTTGTTGAGAAGGGAGTTCTGCTGGCAACTCCCTGTTTTAAGTAATGTTGTTGTTGATGTCCTCTTCTTTGCACTTTTCTTCGAGGCTGGATTTTATATGTGTGATATACCGTATGTCTCGTTGCTATTAGTGATCTATACCTATATTGTCAGGGAATCTCCCAGCTTGGTAAAAAGAGGTAAACCGGTGATATGAGCACTTTAAGATGGGAGTAATCACTGAATATTTCTATTTGCGTCGGAACGTGTCCCATAATACTCCCCAGTCTACATTTAAAGCTAAGATGGGCAATACGAGACGTGTTACCCCATTTGTGAGTGTGTTTTGACAAGATATTTTGAACGAAAATGCGCGTCACAGGGGCGTAAATACGGGTGGGGGTGGGCCCCCGGTGAAAATCAAAAGTCGGTCTCTGACTGCCAAAAATTCGGTCTCAAATCCAGTTCAGTATGCCTTTATAATAGTAGACCAGACATGAACTACATTTGATACCTTACTCAAATTGAAATTCCGGCAGAGATGAAGCAAAAGTGAAAAGATTGCCCGAGTTTTCTACTGAGTTCCCGAAATTTGATCGAATGCCAGAAAAATGTGACAAAATTTTCGCGCGCTTCCAGCGCATGTAGTGGTTCAGTGGTCTATTTCATGCACCTCAACTGCAACGAACTTCGGACAACTTTTTGAGATTCGGGCAAAAATTTTCTATCCCCCAATTGGAAGAGTCCGGTACGCCTATGATAATTACTACTGTCCTGTAAATTATAATTATCTAGAAAATTCGGATCGTACAACCAGTGGCGAACGCAGGGGGCCATTGGGCCATAGCCCCCTTACGGATGCCAATTTTTTTTTTTAGGTCCTAAAAATACGTAATTTTGTAACACAAATTTTACTTCAAAAGGTAGCATATGTGGCACCAGACTGCATGTAAAAACACCTAATTTTTCCAAAATTTTCAAAGGGGAGGGGGAACCCTCACCCCTTGGACCCCTCCCCAGGCCGACGACCACAAAACTTACTGCATGGCCCCCTTGAGAGAAATCCTGAGTATGCCACTGAGTACAACTATGTCAATGGGAGTCGGTCTCCAAGAAATGAAGTTGGTCCCAAAATAGTTCACACCCCTGCGAATTCATGTATATACGCCCCTGGTCACAATCGGCGAAAGAAGTTGCTAAAAATGTCCTTTTACGGATGCTAATCTTTTCAGACGGTTGCCCACTAGATGACCAATGGCTTGAGACTTCTTGCGATTCCTTGCGACCTCCTGTGATCTCGAGGAAGTCGACTAGTGGAAAAGCAATTGTTCCCAACTAGTAGCGCGAGGTAGTAGCTCGAAAGTCATGATCGCAAGATGTCGCAAGTTTATAAACCTTGTGAGCTTCGCAAGAGGTCGTAAGCGGTTAGTAAGAATGTCGTAAAGTGTGAGGGGGTTATCGCAAGAATTCTCAAAAAGTAGCAAGGTGTCATAACACAGTTTCCTTAAATTGGTAACAGGTAAATAACAAGGGTGAAGCGTACAGGTAACTGTATACGGGCCTTGGTCAATGTGGGTTGCCGTCGTAGCTGTTGGTTAAACATTTCATGCTTCATCTTAAATTAACTAAGTGTTAGAAAAAAAACTTGCTGCTACAATTCCTGTAAGGCCGCTACAATGTTCCAAAGGCCTTCAAACAAACCGCAATTAATTGCGTGAGTCACAGAGTAATGATTGGTGGTACATGAGCTTCCTGAATGTTAAAATGTTTACCGTCATGATACGGTTACTAAAAATGTAATGACGGCCAGCTTTTTGCCTGTTCCGTGATAGGTAGCTTTAACTTGTCGAAATCTTCCACATTCAGGCGAGTATCCAGGAGGAGGGTCGTTTGAGCTCAAGCCTCCGGGGTGGGAAAACATTGCTACACTCTCCTACAGGTTGCTAACTTGTCGTTTGTCAAAACTAAATTCACAACCCCACCCTCACCCCTACTGCCAGGAGTAATAACATTCATACGTCCATGGGTGTGCAAGGCTGTAGGTAACGAACTCGACACCATACATTTATAACACCGAAAACTTGTCTGTTTTGTGGCCTTTGTATCTTTGGAAAAGATCTAAATAATTGAAGACTCCCCTGCCCTTATATCAAAGCTTGCCAGTCGGCTCTTCATACACATAGTGTTTTTAAATGTGTGTACCATCCTTATCATTGGAACCTTGAGCTTCGACAGCGTCCATAATAAGATGTGGGCTTCCTACACTTCACTCTAAAAGTTTTTCCATAGCGGAAGAATATAAGCCAAAATGTTGTCTTAAATACCTTCGAATTTTCAATATTTTTGCATCTTGAGTACTCCAATTCATCTGCTACAACAACCAGATCACAGGCTAATCACATCAGCTCAACAACATGGTGTACACTGGGCCCTCCTAAATTGTTAAAGGGTCTAAATTTGTTAGGTCATAAAAAGGTCAGAAAATTTCTTCAACTAATATTTTCGCTAACATGATTGTTGTTTGTTTCTGAAGACGGCAGAACAAAATCGCCATAGAGACTTGTTTAAAGTCTAAGTAACCAGCTGCTTTCCTTTGAATAATACAGCACACTATAAAACGGGGACAATAGCCACTATTGTTGGCAGATTCTGAGCAGATTATTCTATAGTTGCATTACAAGAAAAGTATTTTGAAGTCGGTAATTTTTGAATATTCATTCCAGACTGGCTCTCTACTAGGAACAAAGGTTGCTTCTTGAAGGTAGGCAAATTTAGTTTCAATATAAAACAATAACCCCGGCTACTTTATAAAGTAGCCGGGACTATTGTTTTTATTGAGACCTTTCGTGTCAAATGCTAATTACATGGAATGTTGAATCGGTTTTTATCTCAAAATGGGATAATATTTATAACACTAATACCAATTGCAACCGAAGGAAAGCTGTGTGGAGGGGGGGGGGGGGTTTAAGACGTGATAGCGGAGGCTATATACATTAGCGTTTAGTGATCTTATTAGGAAATTTACAGTAAGGCATGATAAACAAAATCTGGGATAATCAAGACAAGAAAAGTGGGAGCGCAGAAGAGTCGATAATACCTAGAATAGGGAAAATAAAAATTGAAAAACTACAGCAAAAACTCGGCAGAAACTCTGAACACAGTGATAACCTTAAAACCGTAAAACGGGAAAAGAGTCATTGTCAAGTCCCCGGGTACACTTTAATCTAAGTTCTTAGCCTTTGGAGGTAAGTGCCTTAGCGACCGGCCAACGAAGAGTTGATCACTACTCGAAATGTATAAATACTTACACTAGTATTAAATTTTATGACATACAAGAAGAATTAACAGATTTCTGACAGTTAAAGAAGTAACATAAATGTGATCCCCTTTTTACAGTGTTCGCTTCTGTCTTCGCTTTAGATGGAAGGCGAATCAAATTTTTTGAAAGTAACTAGGTTAAGGTGCCAATCTCAGGTTTTAAGAAAATCTCCAAAGTTACAAATTTATAGGTTTGTTGATGGAAACAGCTCCATTAGGAGTTTAAGAAATGTTTTAAACGTCCTCAGGCTGAGAATCCCTACATAGTGAGTTTTTCCTTCAGCATGCCTAGTTACCAGGTCGCGTGAACAGTACAGGAACAGTGGTGTTGCCTGGGTTTACCAGAGAGGGGACCTACTTTTTTGACTGGTTATAGCTTAACTTTCTTATAACCATCGTAACAATAGTGCAAATATTTTACATCACATTACAACATATGACTATCAAGACCAATAATTTTAATGATGTCATAGTACGACTCATATTTCGCGTAAATACACAAACTAGACGTGCCGAGTTAAGTGATGTTTAAGTGTTTTTCGTCGGAAAATCGAAATCGCCAAGTTGCATGGCGGGATGAATCATCTACGGGATGCATAGACGAATCTGCCCTTATCTAGACAAGTATAGATCCAATAGCCTATATGTCATCGTCCGAGCCGCAAAACAACATGTAAGGTGTGGTGTCTACCCGTCTGTCTTACGATAATATATTGGACTGAGGATGTAATTCCCAACCTTTGCAAAAATTTATGTTAACTAAGCTTTTTTGTTATGCAACTTTGTAAGGGGTTACTATTATCTACTTGAAATCAATTTATAACAAGCTACGAAGAAACTCAACACGCCTAAAAAGTGTGTTGACTTCGTAGTAAATAAACTTTCCCTTTGTTTCTTTAGAACAAAGAAAAAGAAAAAAGTTAACCGTCGTGGCGACTGACCGTTTTCGGGGATTTACTTTTCAACGTGTCATAGTAGCTCCTCGACAAAACTATAAGAATCCCCACAGACTATTGATAAGGTCATGCAGCTTAACTTTTATTTCAGTTATAATTTATAAAGATAATGAAGATATATATACATGTTTTTAGCACCGATTTTTTCAACACCAGACTAATTCACATTTACATGGGGGGGGGCGAGGGTAGACTTACTTGACGGTGAGCTTTGTCTCAACACCTGTGCAGAGGAGATGGATGCTCTTATATTCTAGGATTGTTCGTCTATATCAGTGGCCAAACCTTACCAACTTTTTTCATACTTCAGGACAAGCCCTGTAAAGTGACAGATATCTAGGTCTGTCTTCAGAGGCACACTCCTTCATGATGGTGCCGTAGATAGTGCCCGAATATTTCACGTTGGAGGAGCCATGGATAAACCCAGAAAGAGAAGTAACTCCCTTTACGTTCCATCTGCCTATATATGAATTCCATTGCAGATGAGGCTAAAGCACGGCGATGAGGACGTTACCATCGAATCTGGGCGTTCGAAGTTTAACCCATTTCTCATAAATGTGAGGAAGTGATATAATCCCTGCTTGCTTCAAGCACACTTTTGGTCACAAATGTAGTAACCTTATTTGATGATATCTCTAGTACCGCATGTTCAATTTGAATGAAAGTGTTTCACCAAATTGCGTAGATTTAGTTCTTCTTTCATATATGAAAACTATTTTGTTTTGCTTGAATCCTTCCTTTAAGATCTTATGTACTGACCATAAATTTGTGTAATTGTACACATAGTCTAAATTGAAAGAACGAATGTTGTAGAGGCTGAAAATGAAACTCATTGTTTGTATTCATTTCCTATCCTCACAGAAAAGCTATTCAATGTTTAAGTTATGCGGTATCATTCTTGAATTATTGGCTTAGTCTGCCTTGTTTCTTTTTGAAATAAAAGTGTTTAAATGACCTTAGAAAGTGACTCTTCTCTGTATTTTGTTAGAAAAGAGGGACATATTCAGATCTCTGTATAACAATGGCGGTGTGATCACATTTTTTTAGATAGTCAAGGTTTCTCTAATGATTTTCAAAAGAGCGAAGAAAAACAAAGACGGCTACCTGAGAGTAGTACAAGGGTGGCATGAAAACATATTGCGCAATCTTTCAATTTCAATTAAATGAATAACTTAAACATTTAGCACAGAACAGTTCCATAAAGATGGAAGTTTGACCTTAAAGATTAGTTTTCAACCTTTATAACATGTTCTTCTGTAATTTTAGACAACGATAAAGTAAACTTCAATTAAAGAGCATTATTTCTCAATCGCTAAGATACCCTAACCACACCATTATCAATCATTTCATTCACCTTTGTACACCTAATTGCTTAAGAGGGTTGTCTGATATCTTATATAGACTGCACAGGGGCCATGAAAATAGTTTATGTATAATTACAACGATGTCGGCAGAGAGGGGTGGATATGGTTACCTAAATTAAGCCGTACATAATTGTTTTCCTTGTGAAACAATCTTAATTCTTATCATTTTGACCTAGACTGTTTCTGTCAGATAGATTTTTGTTGTCAAAAATGGATGGAAGGAGGGAAGGGAGAAAGAAAAAGATTACCCACCCATCCGGTTGACTGTAATTTCTAAAAGAGCTCTAGGTTTCTTGAGTAATAAAATCACAGTAAATTGAATTAAATCCCCGACTTTACACAGCGGAAGTTGCACTTTGAAAAATAAAAGAGAAAAGGATAAACAAATAAGTTAAATTAAAGGTCAATAAATGATTCGCACAATTAGCATGCATCGATTGCCATATAGTGGGATTCTCTTATCGCATCCTGATATAACAGCCTTTTGTTTTTATTTTAATTGGCTTTCATGACGTCATCTTACTACGGGCGGGGGCGTTCTGTGAGTATTCTCCCGTAGGGATTTTACCGATCCTGGTGAAATATTTTGTTAAAACATCTAGGCTCATAAAAACCTGCATAAGGTGTGCTAATGTTTTCACAATAAAACTGTAAAGCTAATGCGTTCCTTTATTAAAAAATAAGCTGCTATCTAAGTATGTCGCAAGAAATCCAAATGACGGCTCGCTGTATCTAGGAGGTAATACTTCATGGTAACCAGGGTAGCACTGAATTTTGTGATTTTGCATTGTCCTTGACATTTGGGAAAGATTTAAATATTCTTTTTCATCACACTTTTATTTATCTGAAGTTATGGTTTTGCCATTAAATTCCTACAAAGGGAACAGTCCGGGGCAGGTTAAAGCTACTCTAGCCATGTTTATTAATTTTTCCTAAAGATAGAAAAAATGTGATGTCATGGTCGGCGATGTCTACTTCCCATTGGTATGAGAACATATCCCCTGAGGCCAGCACATACAGGATTTGAACCTTCACCCACAAGATTTGAACCTGCGCGGAAAAATCCCATTGGATTTTGAGTCCAACGCGTTAATCACATGCTGCCACCGTGACTGAAATGAGTTCCCCATATCCAAGTTGTACCATCAGATAATTAAACGAATTATCATTCCGTTTCAGGGATTTAGTGTAGTCAGTGGCGTAGGCAAGGAGGGCACAAGGGGCTCGTGTCCTCCCTCCTCCATCGATTTCCGAAAATTGTGACCATTTTTTTCAAACGAACCGGAACGGTATATTTGAGCTATAAATTTCTGTAAGACGTACGGTGATGCGTGTTTTCGACTGATTGATGAATCTATTAATCATGTTTTATAACAAATCGTTCACAAACGATTGCATGGTTTAGTGGTTAGAGCATCCGACTTGCAGCCAGAAGGTCGGGGGTTCGAATCCTGGCTGAGTCATACCAAAGACTTTAAAAATGGAACCTATTGTCATTGTGCTTGACGCTCAGCATAAGCAGTGGAGTAGGGAAAACTCAAGCCAGTGAGCCACAACTGGAAAAAAGGATGTGGCCGGTCCAACTTAAACCAATTGGTTAGAAACTAAGCCGTAGAACCTCATCTAACTAACTAACGTTCACAAACGATCAATATTTTCCCAAACTCTTCACAAACTATCAAAATTTTCTCAAGCTACGCGCCCTGTTAGTCTCATTGCTGTGCTTATTATCTATATCGTCTCAAACGTAGCCTACCCATTATTCATTGATGGGCGTTTTCAATTAGGCTGATTGCTCGTGTGCATAACCTTGACTACGTGGGAGCACAGCATTACAACAAAGCCGAGCAGGGGATTTCTTTTTGCCTTCCTTTCTTTTGGGAAGACATGTTTTTTGAAAACTGAAAGCTTTCAGGGACGACTAGGCAGCAGACTTACCTCGTAATTGACCAACATATTTTTCAGGAAACTGAAAATGTCCCAGAGTCTGCATGCAACTTTTGTCATGTAAATGATTTCTAATGTAAACATTTTCTCGCCCTTGGTGCGCATTCGTCACCTCGCACTTTATATCTTATGACACTTATTAGGGAAGTATTCTGGCCAAAACACTGTCAGAAAATTAGAGGTACATCTCCAATGGCAACCATAGGGATCTCACATCAAGAGGGGACCATAAGCGATCTCCTATCATGAGTATCCTAGGGTAAACTGATTTATGTGTGAAGTAAAAGGAGGTATGTATTTGTCACTACACATTTTTTCAAAACACTTTCACCGCGTGGTTACCCTTTATCGGTAGATGGTAAATGTTAATACCTTTACAAAGAAAAATCATTTTGATACATGATGTTTGTTAGTCTACAACCCTTTGGCTATTCCTACTCTCCTTTCGCTTACTACCTATTTCACGCTGATTTCGTCTAAATTCCCACTGATCATCATAGTATCACCGTTTGTTAAGATCATCATCCACCTTACAAGATTTACACTGGCATCCCATTAAGTGGCGTATTACCTTCAAGATTCTCCTCCTCACCTACAAAGCTATTCATGGATTATCGCCCCTCTACTTATCGGAACTTACTTATCCGTATACGTCAGCTAGAGCATTAAGATCATTAAACCTCTCTCTTCTCACTATTCCGGACAATATGAATACAATTAATTTTGGTCACAGATCCTTCTGCCATGCCTCCGCCACAGTATGGAACAGAATTCCTCTCAATATCCGCCAAGCTGAAAGTATTAGCATTTTCAAATCTCTCCTAAAAACTCATTTGTTCAGTATTGCTTATAATTGATTCTCACTGTTGTTTTCTTTTCTATTACTATTTGTGCTTGTCTTTTTCCTATCAGCGCTTAGAGGCTCCAGCATTTTGCGCTATATAAATTCCTATTATTATAATCACCATAAAGCTTCCAGGCCTTCTTCCTCTGGATCCCGCCGGTACATTACTTGTACGATAAGCCCAAAGAGCGCTCCTCGTGGAGCCCAAAAGCATCATCACACTTCCGTTCGTTTGCAGTATTTTTTCACCATGTATGTTCTTTTTTAAGGTAAAGTGTAAATTTTTAAAACACGAGATCTCAAACTTACAAATCTGTATAGATGCAATTACAGGCTTAGAAAGTGCCAATTTCTGCATTATGGGAAGCACTTTGGCAAGAATTATTTTCCGTTTTCTACCCGCAAAATAAATGGTGGCGCTCCACTTACTGTCGTGATGGTTCTTTTTGACAAATTCCCCAAGACACTGCTTGCTATGCCTCTGCATAGAACAAAAATATTTGCCACTAGGGAGAGCAAAAACTTTTCGCACACTTCGCTCGCATGTGCACATTAAGGGTAGGATTACGACATTCTGTCAATTCAGGTATCCAAAATAGCCAGCCCCTGGTGCCCCCTGGTGCCCCTGTCTACAGGGGTAGAGAAGGTGTCTTTTGAGCTAATGGTGGAGGTATTGCTATTGTTTTTTAACAAAAATCTTTCGCAAACCTACGGAACGTTAAGATACCGTCAAATTACAAACTTAGTCTCTATATTATCTTAACATTTTGCAAAAAAAAAAATGGTGAAATGTTCACTTATTATCGTAACATTTTGCAAGGAAATGACGAATTACAAACTTAATATATTTCAACAATTCAACATTTTCGCAGAAAATTGATGAACTACCTACTTGTCGGATCTCAACAGCTCAACGTTTTGCAGAAAATTGATGGATTACTCACTTATCACAAGTAATCAATTCAACATTTTTGCAGAAAACTGATGAACTACTCACTTATTGAAGCTCAAAAAATTGACATTTCGCGGAAAATTGATGAATTACGCAATTAAAAGATCTCATCAATTTTACATTTGGCAACAAAATGATAAATTACTCATTTATCGGGACTCAACAAATCAACATTTTGAAGCATAATGATGAATTACTCACTAACCAAATATCATCGATTCAACAATTTGCAGAAAAATCTTGAATTACTTATTTACTATACGTCATCAGTTCAACATTTCGAAGAAAAAAGATGAATTACTCATTCATCAGATCTCAACAATTTAACTATATGCAGAAAAATGACTATTTACACATTTACCAGATGTCAACAATTTACCAATTTGCAGAATAATGATGGGCAGCAAGTGTTCAAGATGAACACCAACGGAGCGCGCTGAAAAATAGCACCTTTACGGACATTTTTTAGTGATGCTTGCCTTCATTTTACATAGCAATTACTTGTCTATAAATGGCACTGAATATGCACTAAATAGACCCGAAGCTTGTAGTTTACCTTTTGGTTTCAGAATAGGAAGGACTATAACAGCCATTCGATTTCTTTATGATGCAACAGGTTTGAGGGTTGGGCAATCACGAAGGTTGTAAGCGGTTTTGCGATAATTCAAGGCGCGCTCTGCCCTTCTTGAATAAATAACATGACAATTTGCGTACATAAAGGATGCGCGGGAAGCACCCCGAAAATGGCATTAAAAAGGCATTTTAGTGACGTTTTAGGCACTACATCGAGGTCGGAAAGCGAGCCTCTATCGCAACTTATCGCAATTTGTGATTACCTTCCCAACAGTTTATACTAATTTTCCGACAAATAGAACAGTTTCCCAATACAGCTATAGCTGGAAGGGGTTAGGTCTCTGGGTTATTGTATGTCCAGAGCAATTTTCCAACCGACAACTAATTAAATTCCCAACACAGCTCCAAATAAAAGATTTATTTCCGACAAAGTAAAGAATTGCGACAAAAGTTGCATTTTTCCTGACAGACAGGCAAAATTTAGCACCCCCACATCCCTGTATCGACGCCCTGACTGCATACGATTGGTTGCCACTTAGGTTCATATTAAACTTTTTCAGAAAATTTTCTAAAATCGATTTGTGTGCCTGCGTGGGGCCTATCAGCAGCAATCCACTCCAGCTGGCCGGAATGAAAATTAAGGAGATGAGATAAACTTCAGTGTTGTATTCGGAACCGGTAGATCCGAGACCGAGGCCGAGACCGGAAGGTTTTGAGACTGAGACCTCATATGTATATATTTTTATGTTTGCGTGGGGTACCCTGGTACCCACCCGTTGTCCTATTAACCCGTATCAAATGTGCTACCCCGATACTTTAAAAAGATACAGGCTGTTGGAAAGAAAAGCGACCTTTTCAATACATTCAAGTTCACATAAAAGAGCACTTGTATTGTATCTTGAAAAGTGGAATGATCAGTATCGCTTGCTGTATAGTAAGCAGTTGTAAGTTCAAACACCTCCTCTCGAACACCTCCACTATCTGGACTTTAAACGTGATGTACTTGTTGCTAATTTTACAATTATAAAAACACCTAGGCATTCGATCACGAAATTTTCCTACACTACTATAATATTTCTCGGAATTCGGGAAACGTTGACACAACATGTCACTACGCTAACTGTCCATAGACATGGATTAAAATAATTTTATACAAAGACTACAGGCTTACATATGGCTGTATCACAACTATAAGAGTATCATATATCGCACAATGCAGTGAAAAT
This sequence comes from Holothuria glaberrima, assembly GCA_009936505.3. Lineage (NCBI taxonomy): Eukaryota > Metazoa > Echinodermata > Holothuroidea > Aspidochirotida > Holothuriidae > Holothuria > Holothuria glaberrima. The sequence continues at coordinate 4,081 of WURT03391149.1, read as the reverse complement.
GCGTTTTTGACATAAGTGAGTCATTATTCCATGAAAATGAATGCCAATAATCACTACTGTCCAGCTTTGGTTTTTTAAACTGTAATGTATAAAGTAAAAATGGAATTTAAATTACCTGACTGAATTAAAAATGAAAGTAGTATTTACTATTTTGTTTTGAATTTGTCAGTCTCAAACCGAGACCGGCATGGTCTTCGAGACCGAGAGCAGTGGGTGTCAAGACCTACAACACTGACAAACATTCACGAAATGCGGAGTACCTTTAAAATTTCTACCCCACTAAAAAATTAAACACTCATGAAGATAATATATTAAGGGCAAAGGATGGCTAAGACCCCATAAGATGCCATGAAGTCCAAACCCTAAAGATGCCATGAAGCTCAAACCCTTTACTAAAACAAACAACCAGACCAATAACAGCGAGTCTAGTGTAATTAGATTCTAGTCTACGGCAGTCATAGAATCGCAGGCCTGTAGCCAGACAAGGTACTGAACTGGGGCGAGATGGCTTCCAGTGGACGAAAAAGTTTCGGGGGCCAAATGTGTAAAAATGTATTAAGTCATTGGCACCTTGAAAACTTTCTAGGGGGCGAAAAAATTTCAAAAATGGCCCCCTTAACTAAGGGCCTGCATGGAATAACTTCAGTGCACTGAAGTGGAGTTAACTACCCGCTCAGGCAGACTATACCACTCGTCAAACGGCATTAATGCATTTAAGTATATATCTGCCCCAAAAAATCCCCTCGAAGCTATCTCGCCCCTTTCAATTGTCTGGCTAAGTATGAGCTTTGAAAGCGAGAAACCAAGCAAGCAAGGGACGAACGAACGAAAGAACGATACGAACCGACCTCCTCTGTGAGTGGTTTCAAGCCCTGGCTAACCGTCTCACGTCTGGTAACACCTGAGCGGTCAGCCATGACTACGCTTTGTAAGTTAGTATGGTTTTTTGCCCCCGCCCTGCACCAGAAATGTTTGCGGAATACTTACCTGTGTTTCGGCGTCCATAAAGCTGGCATTATGGAAAGACCGCTGTAACATTGTATCTTGGGGGCGAGGAAGCCTGCGACGTCGTCTTAGGCTCCTAGCGTCGATTAGGAGGGAGGTTAGGCTGAGGGTTGAGGCCGAATTCTCACGCCTTTTACCAAGGACGGCGTTGGGTCCACTTGTCTCACTTGTACGCATTGTACACAGGTCCATGAAACACTCTTCTCTTTGCTAGTTTAATGTAAGTAGGTTTGCCTTTGTGTTCCTGTCTGGTCCTGGCCATAGGCGTACGGGGTCAATATTTCTTGGGGGCAGGGATAATTTTTGGCCGAATTTAGAATTTTGGACCATGTTGCACGCAAAAAGGGCACTATTTATTTTCTTGGCTGTCTCATTTGCCCGAATGGATCCACTATTTTGGCCCGAATTGGGAGGGAATATGCCCCTTCCCTCCGCCACGTACGCTTATGGTCAGAGCTTTTGTTTTGTGCCTTGTGTTCCGTTTGTGTCCGTTTCCAAGCACGTAAAAAGCACACGAACCAACCGACCAACCAACGAACGAATGACATTTCACTTTATATAGAGCTACCTCTCGAATTTTAAATAAATTACAGCACGGCATATTAAAAATTAAGTATTTTTATATTGTTGATAAAATTTTTAAGAACTAAAAGTAGCACAAAATATAAAATAAAGTATATTAAATTGAATAATTTAATAATTTAATTATTTAACTAATCTTTAACTGTAAACTTACGGAGACATAAAAATATTAATGAATTATTCTTCTAATTTTTGGCAACAAATTGTTTTCGAAGTTGAATGCTTGCGTTAGTTACTGTTGACATTGAAAAATGACTCTGCTCGAGAATAAATAACAGGTAATCTGAGTGCGTTCTGTCCAATGAGATAGTGTAACTACTTACTCTTATCATTTTATGCAGGTTTTGTACGTGCAAATAAGTGATGATTCGGAGGAATTTCTGCCGTATCAATTACCGAGTTAGTGGTCAAGTAGGACCATATACCTGGCATTGAGATGCAATACACGTACCTGTTACGCGATATAATTGACCATGCGATGCAGTGTTCCAATTAGCCAAGTTCTAGTCTAGGCTACAGTAGTTTATATTCATGATAAATACCTACCTATTTTTTCTTTGGAAAGTGATGGATACCACTGATGAAGTGGGACCTTTGAAGACTATTGCAGAATAGCCCTTAACTGGAAGGCTGTATCTGTAGCTTGCTGGCTATGGAGTCAACTTCACACTGCAGTAGCATTACGATGGCATGACATAACAAGGCCACTCCAAGAAATTCTTCATTTTTGCAAAACAAAGAAAAAAAATGTGAATTTGTTTCTTCCTGCAAATCTATTGGCAGACTTGATCTTCTTTGCAAGCTATAAATCTTTACCACAAAATTTTTCTACCTCAAGATAGGCTACTCATACTGTAGGCCTACAACAAGTTTAGTTTTTTCAGCTTAAGCCTAAGATTGTAACGAACCTAATAAGGCCAGCGGTACTGTTTGCAATTTTTGTACAGAGCTATATGTACAGGCTCAGTGTAGGCAGTTTGCGTGTAAATTTGAGGCTGCATATTTCCTTGCAGGTGCGTGCCTGAAACTTATAACAGGTTCACACGCATTTGCAAGGCGGGGAGCTTGCGGTACGCGTACAGTATCAGTTTGGATGGCGTTTAGCAGTAATAAATCCCCCCCTTTTTTGAATTTCTGGCAGAATCCCTGCCCCCACTCACTTTCAGCCCTCTAAAAATTTTGAGGTGGAAAATAACATTTGAGTTTACATGTTTCAATCTTTTTAATTTTGGTATTATTAATCCAAGAGAATGATGAAATTTGTAGGACTTTTTCTGAAACCTAATGGGCATGCATGTCATGCACTATGTATATATGAAGGAAACTCCCTTGGCCTAGGAGTATGAGGATTCACTCGAGTTGGCACACAACTTAGCTATTGATTTATAGTTTGTACTACACACTAGCACTGTCAAATCTATACTGTAGCTAAAAGTTTTCTGCTGTGGTGTGTTTCCAGTTATTTAATTCACATTGAGTCCCACACCAAACATGATCACTTGCAAAATACTGTAGGAAAGAATGTGTGTAACTTGATGATGAAAAATCATTGTGCAGCAGGCAATGTTATGTTTATTGAGTGGTATAAATCACATTTGTGTTTTGTTTGCATATGAACACTGACACCTCACTGTAACTATGCCATCGGCTAGACTGTACAACTGCAGAGTACAATGTCTCTCCAAGACATACTGTAACATACTGCTCTTGTGATAGTTGCAGTTTGCAACACCCGCATTATTCACCCTTGTGTACTTCTGGTTGTGCTTGTGTGCACTCTTGAATAACATTCCAGAACCCAGACAGTCTTGTCCAAGCCAGCGACTTATACAAATTTGATCCTTACTTAATTATAAACCCACATGTCTGTGTCATCTTTACTCCAGTTCCAAGTCTTTACACATGCCACTGAGACTCTGGAGGTGCATGTCTGCAACTGGGCCACCGAAACTCAGTGGACATAGACAATCTGCCCCAAGCAATGGACATAAGACTCACATTGATATCCTAAAACACAGTGCCGTAGGCTAATCATTTGTGGTTCTCAGAACATACTTTACATTAAAGGGATTTTCCAGAGACAAAATTCAGTATAAAGTTCAAAAAATGCAGAAAACTTTTCTCTTTTAGGAGGTGAAAACCACATCTCAATAGCTTGCAGTATTTGGAAGATGCAAATTTTCAAAGAAATGCAATTTTTTCTGAAGATGAATGCATCTTTGGAAATCTGTGATGTCATCGGGGCACATTAATTTGACATAGAATTGAATTTCTTTATGATAGTAATGCTGCTGTAGGGAATATTTAGCAACTTTGTTTGTTATGCCTCATTACATATGGTGTAGGTTTGTGCTAAATCTACATGGAAATGTATTCAAACATTTCAACATTCAATTTCAAGGACAAACAGGACAGGACAATTATAAAGAAAAACAAAGGGAACCTGAGGCAATGTGCCCACTTTACATAACAATCTGTGACCTTGATGAGAACT
>WURT03391038.1:0-23317 GCA_009936505.3 Holothuria glaberrima | reverse complement strand
CTTCATGAATATTGATTACTTTCTCTCGTGCTGGTACAGGAGAACACAGCTATAGGTTATCTAGGACAGTTCCATCTGTGTATGGATTAGCAGTTTGTCACGTATCTATCGGTATTGTATAAACTAAACATGATTGCAGAAATAAATAAATAAATAAAATAAAACTAGAACTTTAGACTAGAGACATAGCCTTAGTTACATAGGATGTATGGAAACCGTTCAAACATATCCTGAGTAACTAAAAGACAACCCACAACATTCGACTTTATCGATAGCTGTAGAGTAAAAATGCTTCGGTAAATGAGATCGTATACTGTGTCAATCAAGTGAACAAAACTCGTGACGCTTCTCGCCCTTTTGGTTAAGGTCATGTGAGTATCTGCTCAGAAGGTCTAAAAGGGGCTATCGCGCATGACATATCCATGATGTAGAGGTGTCAAGGTGAAGTGGTTGGTCATGTTTAGTCTAAGTTGTCCAGTGGGGACGTAGCCTCTGTAGGAAGGAACGTTTGGTCTTCGCTAGGGAGTCGAGGGGACTCAAGTTGAAAAAGAAAAGGAACAAACCTCGTATCAGTCAGACAATGCCGCTAAAACATCCTGGTTACACTTTATCAAGATTGCAAAGTCACATATGTATGCACCCATTTCCTGGTTAAAGTAACCAAGAAATCCTGGCTAAATATTACAAGGTAAATGACAGTATATGGCAAGGATTTCAACTATTTGTTAACTTGTCCCGGATTTCCTGGTTGCTTTAAGCCATGAAATGTTGGATAACAGGTTATCACTATCCTGGTTAGTTTAAGGAGGGTCTTTTTGGAATGAACTTGCTTAGAGAACTCCGTAAATACATTACAAGCATTAAACAAACTGTACGGATCTATATATATATATATATATATATATATATATATATATAGAAATGCAAGGAAGAAACAAACACACGACGCACGGCATACTCTACAATGATCCAAAGTAAATTTCAATTTCAGGACATAAAAAGTAGATCGTGTCAATCTTCAGAGCAATAAAGATGTTGAAAGTTGGTAAAACGGTAAAAGTGTAAGACTTTCAAAACTTTAAAGTTCAAAGGCAATAAAAATCAGATATGTATATATATATATATATATAGACATATTAGGTTGCGTGTGTTGGAAAAGCAAATATATGAAAAACAAAAAGCGAAGTAAAGAATGATACTTTTATTTCCAACTAGAATTTAAAGGCTTAAATACATACAAAATATTTCGAGCGTTATTATATATATATATATATATATAATATAAGAAAGACCACGTATGCTCCATGTAACATACAAAATAATAATTAGAAATCACCACAAAGACGACGATATTAGAGCACAAGTACTAGTATATGTTATGTCTGAGTAGGCCCGATTTCTATTGGGCCCGTTAGTTTGCATATTGAACTTACGGATTAAGCTCATCTCCTTACACTTTTGGTGTCTAGGACAAAAGAACTTTCAACCAAGCAGTACACATTTCAAAATTTTGGGAGGAATAATCGACTAAATGTATTTGATCTCTGGGAATCCATGTGCATAGTATGATCTGTAGAAACTTATGGCCTGTCACTTCAAATTTTGCGCTGAAGGACAGCGGGGTGTCCGAAACATACAGGGTTTTGTTACTGTACTCGTGCTTTAATATTGTCATCTTTGTGGTGTTTTCTACTTATTGTTTATATATATATATATATGTCGAATGTGTAAATAGTACATACTACACTCTAAATTTGATCTACCTTACTCGACCTATTATATATATATGCAAATATATGTACACATATATATATATATATATGCATATATATATACGCTCGACAGCTCTGCAAAAACAATTTTTGGTTGTTTTACTTACCGAATTTTAAGCCTCCTGCTAATTTGTATCTCTTCCGAGATCAAGTCATTCAATTCTGTAGCACTGTTGTTTTACAGTTTTGCGTTACCGTATATGTATATATATATATATATTTAAATATATATATGTATATATTGCCGTAAATTACGCATTCATAATTTCTATCCAGACGAAAGAATTGGGTAAGTGAACCACTTTTATCTTACTTTTTAAATGGTTCGAATACGACGTTAAAACAAAACAACTTGTAAAATGCATGTTGCATGTGCAGGTATTCATTAATGGAATCATATAATGACAGCCAACCGACCAAAATAGTTGTTTTCAAATTAAAGCCTTTGCAATGCAGATAGCTTCTTAATGTTCTGTTAAGCGGTCAAAGAGAAGAATAATTTATGACAAGGTGGAATAAATATGAAACATATGAAAAAGATAGTCAAAAGGTGCTATAAACCTGGATGATGTAGGAAATGATTTAAGTAGATGACATTGCAACTATAGCCTTAACGAAACTGTCCTTTAATCCGTAAGAACTGTAAATTATTTATTTTTTCAAGCTGAGACAGCTTTTAATAATATTTGTCCTCGGCAGTGAGCATGTTTGCAAATTGAAAAATAGAGTCAGACTAGCCTTTATGAGGATTTCTTACTTATTAAAAACACCCAGACTTGTTCATTATATTTCGTAATATTATAACAGACTGACAAAAATGTTTTCACATGAGATATGTGCTAGGTTTTTGTAACCATATTGCACAATGGGATTAATTAGGTTTCTAGACTTGTCTCAAACATAGCCATGTGTTTTGATATGCAATGGAACAGAAGATGACTTAAAGAAGTATACAACCCGCACGATACGGGGAGGTAGCACCGAAGAGACACAAGTAAATTTGTACTTCAAACATTATGTAGACATACGCATAGTGCTCTCCTACATTTACGATCTTTCTATAACACCGTAGGGTGCCGTTTCTAAAATTAAAGACATCTTTTCAACCGTCATCGTTACTTTAAAAAGGCAGCAGACGTCCTTATCTCAATTAAATCAACGATACGAAGAATCCCTTTAGAGATTCTTACGAGTGGAGACATTAGAAAGGGGCTCGATGTATCTGTGAGAGAGAGTCCGTAATATTTCCATCATTTTGAGCTCTTTTATCTTTTAAACTATTATAAAACGAATAATCAGTGTGCCGATAATTTACTTTCGTAGAAGTCCTTTGACGTCAATGGGGCAAACGGGGTTCTAGATTGTTGAATTTTCACACGTATTTGTGATTTTGAATCATCAATTGCATTTTAACAAGAGACAAATGACCCACACAAATCTTTTGTATATTTTCTAAATCGGCGGTTTGCTTGGAAAAATAAACTGAAATGTCCATTGATTTTGAGGGCTATTTTAAGGTCACATGGGATGAGATTACAGTTACACAACAAATACAAACAATCACAAAGTTAATTGAAGAACTAAACATGGCAGTTAAGGTTTCAAATTTTCCTTACAATATTGTAGCTTAATTGACTAACGGTAACGAGTGCTGCAAAACGGACGATATAATTCGGACGTTGTGAAGAGCATTTTCAACAGACTTGAAAAATGAAGATGTTCATAAAATGTTATTTTACGAAATGCAGCATCTCGCTTCTCATTGTTTGGCAACAATCTCTTTTGTGTCTTTTGTTTTGTTTATGGATTTGGTTTTGTTTGAGTTTGTTTTTAGGTAAGACTGAGGATCTAAACAATAGATTTTAGGCCCTGAGAAAAAAAATCAATGAGTTTCCTACGTCTGCTGGATTTTAACGATAGACAGTCTGTTGTTTCTATTGTTAAAGTTAGGGTTAAGGAAGCAAACACAAAGGAGATAACAATGACGCCCTCAGTATGTATGTAAAATCAATTTGCGTGTGTGTGTATTTGGGGTTTAATAGAGACAGATGAATCTGTACTATGAAAACAGAAAACTTAGATATTATGAATATGTTGGGTTATGCTTACCTTATTATCTTTTATTGAGTAAAATAATACAAATATTAGCAACTTGAAAAACTCTAAGAAAACTTAGAATGTAGAAGAAACTGTGTGGGCTAAGATGAGATAAATACACTGAACTTGACGAAAGGAGAATGCTTGAACAACTGTACAGTGATATACCTTAAAATGCCATACAAATGTACCGTCATGCAAGGACACTATTAGTCATTTAACACGAGGTGATTGATCCATTTCTTTTGTACAGAAAGGGAAACGATAATTACCTGAATCAGCATTCCTGGGTACTTACTTATTACTATATGACTTTTTATACAGCACATGCCATTCTCTTTAATCGCATAGAACGTGTACGGTTATCGTAATTCTGTGCTTCTGTTCTTGAAGAAATTTCTTGTCGGAATGCCATGTAGGCATTAGTTTTCGCCTAAAATAATACAGCAACCTTCTCACCTAACGTTTCCCGAACATTTACTCTTAAATGCCTTTTACTGACAGCTTCATACTTCACAGATTTCGTAGAAAATAACTCATATGGAAACTATTAATTACAGACAGTAGCGTTCGGTCTGGATGACGTCATTTACGTATGATACATTTTTCCAGTTGAAGAATTATGTATAAATAGACATGAAACTTAAATCTTTGCAGTGATCATTTATAAATTGGTGAGTACTCGTTGGGATAGCAAAGAAAATACGTCAATATAACGATATCCTGCAAGGAATGATTTTAAAGACAAACATTCACCACTCCAAAGTATGTTTTTGTTGTGAGTGTATCTTAATTCTCAGTTGGTGACTGCTCTCTGATTGACGGGAAAGTGTGAAAATTCAAAAGATGCAGAGTAGCTCACATTTCACACAATGCAGATAGAGTGCTTGGATTACACATTTTTGCCTTGAATGATCACCAGGACTTGGCCTGAAGTAATAAAATAGGTTTGTGTCTGCATAAAGACGAGCTCTATATAGTTGTGGCAGGGGCTTCAAGCTGGTTAGTTGAGAGAGTTGGAACTTTCTGGGATGATGAAATTTGCCCTTTAAGTAGCTTCTCCAATACGTTTTGTAAGAGGTAAGATGGGTTTTTAAACTGGTACGAAAGGGATGTAATTTGTCCCTGAATTCAGTCAACTTAATGAGTAAATTAAGATGTCTCGAAGACATCATGACTATACACTGAAAATGTCAACAACTCAGTCAACTCAGTCAACAAATATTGTCTACATAGTACTCTAAGTACTTCGGTAAGATAACTCTTTTTACAAACGATTCATTGACGATATTGTGGAATGTGCCCAACGCACCAGAGATGAACTTGATACTTTTGTAAACTTCGTCAATAATTGTTATCTTTATTTTAAGTTCACGTAGAATTTCTTCTCAAATCATGTCAACTTCCTAGATGTAAATCTCACTATCGAAAACCCTGGTTTACTGGTTTACTGTACTTTCACTTTAAACCCAGAGATTCCCACAATAACTCACGTTTTTGTCCAGAAACCCCACTAGTTGTGTTGATTCCATACCGAATTCTCAACTTATGAGAGCCAGGAGAATTTGTTTTGACGATAAAGAGTTCGAACGTGTTTCACCAGAATAGTGAAAAACTCTCAAAGTTTGTGGTTTTATTCCTCTACCACTTTGGAAAAGGCTTTGGATCGAAATATGGTAGATCGAACAATGAATAAGTATAGGTCGAAATTTGTGTAAACTGTTTCGATCATGAAATTTAAAGCAAGGGAAAGAACAGAAGAAAATAAATCAGTGGAAAAATTAAGCCATGATCGTGACTTTCACCCAGCTGTTTCGAACGGTTTATACAAGAAAAAGTAGACTGAAGCCTACTTATGCTATGGCTGAATATTGTAACTTGTTAACTTATCGGGTATTGAAACAGTTTGTACAATTTTCGACCTACTTATTCATAGTTCGATCTACCATATTTCGACCTACTATATATATATATATATATACGGCTTGGACGCCAAGTTAAAGTGGTGAAAGCAAACTCTAAAGATCATGTATGATTATATATATATATATATATAAATTAGGAAATCAAAGCTATATTAAATAGTCGCTACTATTATATATAGCTTTGATTCATTACACTCATTCATAATATAAAGTGGCTACGTTTGCCACACCTACTATATATAAATGTGTATATATATATATATATATATCAATATTTACATTTACATGAGCCACACTACCCAAAATAAATCTCATTGAAACAACTATTTAAAACAGAAAAATTAGAAAAAGCGATAAGCAGGTGGTTATAACAAACGAAACCAAGTTAAACAACTATTCCAAACTTTTCCACCATGTTTAAGAGGTAAAGGTGATTATGCGAAAGACAAATACGATTGCTGCATTCGATTTTAATTTTTTTTTCTTCGTCTTAGGCTTCACTTCTAAATTTAATATTCTTCTTGTTGAGTATTCATGGTTAATTGATTCTGAATCTCGTGGTAAGCAACGATTCAAGACACGGCCGAGAGGAGTGCAGATGAATAAGTGTTCCTCCGGCCTACGAAATCAATTTTCAAAACCCTTTTAAACGCGACCCGAGTAATCGTACAGAGTACATCAGTGGACAAGCTGATGAGCTTATGGGAAACAAAAAAATGAACCGAAACGGTTGCTTAAGATGTTGGTACAGCTAAACAGTTTTGTTACCAGCAGGGAGGATACAAAGCTTTCATGTGATCCGTAAGGTCAATTTCGTGCCTTCTTATGTTAAGAGAACAAAAGGGTCAACGTTATGAATTCATATCATGACTTGTATTATTATTATTTGATTTAAGTCTAACAAATGAATTATTGTAATTAAGGAAAAAACCGAGCTTGGATTTAAATTAATTGGGGTTTTAGCCATATCTTGTCGTATCAGTTATTCTTAACTTTTACTCTATTAATCTTACTTTACAATTTTAAAGTAAACTTTGGCTAACAATGAATTTTAATTGTTGCCAGAATTGATCCGTGTAATCTTTAGGATTAAGGTCTTTAGCGCACTATCATATTATCTTATATATCTTCCCTCTTTCCATTGTTCATTCTTTAAAGTTAGAATCCTCCTAGTAGAGGAAGCAGATAGGTTACTTTTTGTTTATTTTTGATGAGAATACAGGTAAATTTGAATCTTTAATTGAATTGCACTTTTCTGCAGAAAGGAAACATGCAAATTCCCATAATACATTGATGAAAGGTTCTCTTAAGTTAAAATAGCCGACAGACTAAAGTTCACTCAACAGTATAGACCTTATGCATTGACATCACGCAACGTTATTTTGGAGGCAAAACAATGAAGTACATGGCACGCACGCAGTAGGTTCGTAAGCGCGTAGAGTAGACTTGCGCGCGTATCTGATTGGTTGACAAATCAGCTTTCTGCATTTGTTGGTGTAACTTGCAATGAAACGCCCTTGCCTCCAAACGAGGGAGCACCTTTTGCTCTGTGACGTCGTATGCATAAAGTCTATTTTTAGCTTACCATCCCAAAAACGTTATCTTTACCCCATGCAGTTTCTCATTATTTAACATTCAAGACCACGAGAAGGTATACTGTTCAGATCATGGAACATGGGTGCACGGTGCACAAAGTGATACTGTTATAGGTGCATTTCATATTTTATGCATATGAAGTACATAGAATTATACAAATTATTTGGTTCAAAGGCTGGAGATATTACTGTTTCCAAGAACGCGCGTTTTTTTCAGATCACCGTCAAAACGCTGCACAACATAGTTATTGTTTGTGTAAAATCTAAAACAAGAGATCACCCCATTAAAGTGTACCTAAATTCTAAAATTTCAAAAACTATCTGTTACAAAGTTTGAAAATGCATCACATCAAAATGGTGCAACACCAACTCCACGATGGCATTCCTGGGCTGAATTATAAAATTTTTTGCTTTTGTTTTTTCGAAACAAACTGCACTTTGTGCCAAAATGTGGTCCCTGTGCAACTATTATGGGATGACTTGGCTAAACAAGTAGTCTCCGTAAAACTTGCTATGCAAAGGAACAGTAAATGTACCAAGGTCACATAAACATCTTGATTTCAAAAGGAAACAAAAGCAGGTAATGTGAGTCATACAAGACGGTCATCACAGATTATTGCACAATCGACTATTTCAAATTAAGTGAATATATTTCAACATTTTATGTATCACAACAGAGTTCACCATGAAAACGGAAGTTGGATAAATGAAATTGATTTTCCAACCTGTAAAATATATATTCTTGTGGTCCATAAGTTTCGGTTCTCTTTCAACTTCAAACCAAGTCACTGGGTGAAACATCCCTACGCCAGAAATTTTCACTATACCCATTATTGATTCCTGGAATTCATTGCCCAAGCAAGTTATCAATGCACGTTTTATCACTAGTCTTAGGGCTAGAGTTGATAAGCATCGGATAAACAAACCGAGAGTGTTTGATTATAACGATGCTTAACGTATTGTGACCCTTGTTATGAAGCGGTGAAAGGAACTATACGTTATTTTCCCTGAGCGATGAAATAGCCAATGAACGACGCCCAACAACATTGTAACTGATGATGATGATGATATTATCAGTTTCATTTGTACAGAATAGAATTAGCTGGATACATTTAATTTATGATTAAAAGAAGGATACTATGACTGAATCAAGTTTTGATATGTTTTAGAAGTACTAAAAGTAAGTATTCTAATGAAATTTGTATTATTGAAATAGAAACAACAATTATACTTAACAGATGAAGTTGTCGCATGTTCAGCTCCAAGTGAATCTGAAGCAAGCACACGTGACATCATATCATAGCCTAACATTAATAAGCTCTCTTTTGGTTTTATTTATACTTGCGATCAATTTCCTCTCTAATATCATTTTATCAAAATGTGAAGCATAAAAGGCATAGGAATCTTGCAAACATAAACTTCCCCAATTGTAGTCTCATATACCAATTAACGTTGTGGTAAAATAGATAGACTGAAAGACAAAGTAATGAAAGCATTGCTCATCAATATAAGGAGATGATATAATCCTTGTTTGCTTCAAGCTCATTACTGGTTACAAATAACTTCAATTGCTGATATCTCGAGAACTACAAGCCGGAACTGAATGGAAATATCAAAGGAATGCTTAGATTAAGTTCTTCTTCAATATATCAAAAATAATAGTGTGCATGAAGTCTTCCTTCAAAGAAGCTGTAGGGACCAATTTCCTTCTCTTGGCTATACTATTTCGTAAGTCAACTGTGTGGAACAATGTTTATGAAATGAAAACAGCTAGTTAATTAAAAAAAGAAGTTTAGATTACTCAGTGGAATGTAAACAAAGATATTATCATTTCGTTTACACACGCACAGGAATATGGACATTACCAACGTCCAGAGGGGCTCATATTTGGTCGACACTCATTTAATTGGAAACAAAATCTCTAGTCTAAGATAAGATATTGACTCTTAAAGGAAAGGACAGAGGCATACCTTTGCTCCCAGTAAAACAGTTTCCTACCAGATAATATGTCTATACATGAAAGTGTAACAAACATTTAGATGCCATGGAAGGAAAGTTTCATAATTACCTATATAGATAATTTACAAAGCAAAGCCAGGCTTAAACAGTATTGGAATGCAGAGTGTTAAACGTTTTATGTTCAAATTGTGTTTAGATGAGGTAACAATTACTCTGAGTGAATTAAAAAAGCCATTTTAGGGACTGTAGTTCCGCTTCAATTGTCTCTTCGTTTGACAGACCCTGTGGTGGGAAGACAGCTTTTTATATCCACATACATTACAAACATACAAACAATGACATTCCTACCACTGGCATGTCCCTTCACTGTCAGTTCAATGGATATCAAAATGACCGCCAACTAAATCTGAGTGGTTGGAACCACTTCCTTTTTGATTTATGGATATCTATAGTATTCAGACGTAAATGATGGAAACAGTCCTTTGATAAAAGTTAAACATGTATAATACCCTTCATAAATCTGTTGAAGGAAAACTACTCTTTTAAACTAACTTGAATAGGTAAGACACACACCTCTGCGGCAGTGGAACACTAGGTGCAATGTATCTAGGCCGGTAGCCAGACAATGTAATGAAGAGGGGCGAAATGGCTTCCAGGAGGGGCGAAAAATTGTTGGGGGCAAATGTGTAAAAATTTATAAAGTCAATGGCAACTTGAAACTTTCTATTGCACGAAAAAAATTCAGGGGGCTTGGCCCCCATTGGTTACGGGCCTGAATGTATCCAGCAGAGGTTATTTAGTAAGGGGAACACTACTTTTATGTGTGTTAAGATGATTAAACACTCTATCCAAAGGTGTCGTTTTCACTTGAACTCAGGAGGGCAGAACAACTTCTCGCATCTTTATCATGTCCCGAAGGGTACTTTCTGACAGCTTTCTAGGGTGACATTTAAAAGAGAAATGTTACAATCGGCAGAAAAGAAAAGCGTTTTACCTACTCCCGGTTCTATTTCTATATTCTTCATAATGTAGGAGTCAATGGCCTTTCAAAAATAACCTTGAAGATAAGAAAAGCATATCCGACATTTGCTTCATTCTCTAATTATGTTGCCTGTAATGCACAGCTGATTTACTGTCTCCAAGATCATGTTTGCAAAGGCTCATTAAATTAGCTTGGCCCATCAAATTTCTGTCCAAACATACTAGGCGAGGTAAAAATCAAAGATATTATTATCATAAATACCTGATTTCTATAAGACTATTCCAGGATGCGTCATTGTAGCCACTGGTTGACATAGAGTACGCTTAAGGGTCTCAGTTGTTAACTAACAGGTGGATCTAAAAGAACTATTCTGACACTTTTTTCAATGCCGAGTTTTAAAAGCTATTTTGAGGCATTTCGAAGGAAGGATATTTTATTCGAGGATTTAAATGTTCGTAATGTTGTAATGCCTTAAATGAGCAGCACCTGGCCTCGGTCTCGGAGACGATTCCAGTCGAGTCCACCGAAATGGAAGTTTCATAAATTTTACTCCAGGCTACATTGTTACTAGTGCACATTTGAGCAAATGAATGGTGGCATACAGTCCAGTTAATTACTGGGTAAGCCAGGGCATGAAATTGCCCCTAAAATGCCTTTTTTAATTGAGAGTAATTGCAAAATAATACAAAAAGCATCTGTACGAGATTCTACCATCTGTACCAGATGCTACTTTGTCAAAGGGTGGAAAACGGAGTTGGCCCTGAATGGGGGACATGGAATTGGGATTGGCTCGTTATCGGAAAGTGCTGTACTCTGAATTACAAGCCAGGGAATGGTGGCCACTGGAATAGGAATTGACCCGGAATCGGGTAAGGTGGACTAGGATAAAGCTCTGTTTCCTTCTTTCCTAGTGAAATCAAAGTGAACGATTCGAAGTGCTTGCGAAATAGGTGACGGGAGCTGAACTGCTCACCTCAATTAGAGGCCTGTCCCTGTAAGGTCATCGGTAATAAGGCATTTCACTGGATTTAATGTAATCCAACAAACTTACAATTCAAACGAGCAAAGAACCCTGACGGTATGTCAGTGGTTTGAAGGATTTTAAACATTTAGGTTAACAAAAGTCTGTCAACCATGCTGTATGCTGATGGCAAGGGAAAAGCTAAAGGTTTTATCCTTTTGTGCCATATTTAAATGATGCTAAAAGCATAAGCACAGATATATGCATTCATTTCACTATCATACCATTTAACATATACCCTCTGTGGGTTGTCTTGGATTTCAGTGAAAACTTCATACTAGTCAATGTAGCAGTACATTTACACGTTCAAACAGCCTACAGGCATAAATTCCCTCGAAGTACAGTGTTTTGTTTCCACAATTTACGTTGTTCAGGAAATTGGTGATTTCCGATACTTCGTATCTTGTTTATAAGGTTGCTTAAATGGGACATGTTAAGGAACGCCTTTTACATCCTTATCAAGCTATTTCCTTGTGTGAAAGAGGTTGTGATTATTTTACGTTATATTTCTTTCCGTCTTCGTTCATTTGATTTAGCATAACAAACACTGAGGATCGATCAAAATGCATTCATTAACAAAATATGTCATAAATGCTTGCAAATAACTAAAGGCTGATGCTTCCATCCATAATTGACACTATTAAGGCTATAGTTTCATAACTCTCTTAGCAATTGCAAAAGGATTATTACGTATCCTTACTGGAGGTTAAAGGGCAAATTTCCTCTTCCCAGACAGTTCTAATGCTCCCAACTCAGTTACTTATGGCCCTCCCAAAACTGTCTTAAGCTCCTCCTTGTTCCGGCACAAACATATTTTTTGCTTAAGGTCACATCCTGGTCAGCACAAAATGCTCTCATGTGAAATCAGAACACTTTCTCTGCATTGTGTTTAATATGAACTACTCTTCATCATTTGAATTTTCCGATGTTGATGTCAATCAAAGAACAGTCACCAACTCAGAATTTTGGTTACCCCTGATCAGGCTTGAATGTCCTTGGGTAGTTCGGGAGATTCTTCCTTTGGGGAGAATGTAGCTTCTCCCCGATCTGGATAAAAATTGGTCATTGGAGCCGCCATATTGCCCATGTTTTTATTTATTTGACCTTGCCAGTGACGAATAGATTTTAGAACACCCTTGCAAATCTTGTCGGTTTAATGGAATTTAATGTTAGTGTTAAGGAATCCTTAAGTTTTTAAGTGAACTTCGTCCTTCCTAAACCTTCTCTTTGTTACTGTAGGAAGTTCATACGTGGTTTTGTTGCATCCGTTTTCCGGCATTCAAGAGAATTTGATTTTCTCCCAAACGGGAGAATCACTCGGACATTAAGGGTGATGAGTGTTTGTCTTTGAACTCCTCAAACGTGTTATAAATTTTTATTAAATATTTCCCCTCGATGTAAGTCTTCAAAGTTTTAAATTTTAACTTCACATAAGATATCTTTTATAACTTACATTTACCATCCATCATGATGACCATGAATGTTCCGTAAGTTTTCTTCACTTCAGTAACGTAAATTCGTATACTGTAAAACCCAATTTGTTGGGGTATCTTATGAGATTGGAGGTAACTTGCTGCAGGGACCATTTAAAGTTCAGTCAACCGAGTGTCTCCTTATTATTAAGGGAAACTCAGTTGACTGAACTTTAAAAGGTCCTTGCAGCAAGTTACCTCAAGTCTCATAAGTTATCCCAACCAATTGGGTTTTACAGTGTACTTGTCACCTACCAGTTTCATTCTCATCATATTTTTTACATATACCTTTACTTTTACGTTTCTCTGTAATGAAAACGTGATGACTTTGAAGGTTCTTCTAAGACACTAGTATATGCTGCTTCATTTTTTACGACACTGAGCAATCGCATCATTACTGAAACCGAATGGTCATGGGAATATGTTTCATATAAATTGCAACTTACTACCAGTTGGGAAGATTCTCCCATTTGGGAGAATCTACTTGTTTCCCGATCGGGATAAAAGTTGGTCATGGGAGCCTACACTTTGTCTTTTTCACCCTCTTATGAGTTCTTTGTGTATCTTGTCAGTGACGAATAGGTTTTGGTATCACCTTGCAAGAATTGTCGGTCTAATGTAATGCAATTAAATATATTTGGATGGTTCACTGTCAAAACTACCGAAAGGCCACATTCTTATTGGTAGTTCACTTCGCAGTTTTTGAGAAAAATGCAAGTTTTTGAATGGTTTTAGTTACCTTCTAACATTTTCTTTGTTAGGCTGGTAGGCCTATACAATGTGTTGCGTAAGTTTGTCCCAATTCGGGAGATCCCTGAGAAACTCTCGGACTGTCAACGTGTGGATGGCAAAACAAGAGCTTCCATTAGGGCTGATCAGCTAATTGGAAACTGAAATCGGGATCTGGCGAAATAATATACATCGGCAAACCATCTAAAAGTCAAAAGCTGTTATACAGAGCTTTGTTTTAAATTTCGTTGTATGTATTATGGAACGTTTCCATTATTGTGTATATTAAAAGGCGTGGTTGGTAACTTAAGATAAAACTTAACAGACAGGGAACTATTTTTTCATTTCACCGTCACTTCACGCACCATTTTTAAAAATAAAAATGTTGAAAAGTTAAAATTGAAAGCGGCTTAAGCAATACTGAAAAGCACCAAACATCTCAAACGTCAGAAAAACACAAAGCACCTGTATCGGATCGCATACTGGACTAATCAATGGTTAGCTGTTTAGGTTGAGCTGTAGTTTTCGCCATTGGTGGATTTAAGAGTTTAAATTTTATTTTTTACAAACTTTTTGGTATTCAAGACAAATTGGCTGAAAATGGTCACATGTTACTTTTCTAGTTTTTGCTTATGGGTGCACATTTCACGTGCACTAGGAAGCTCTAAGACAGAATTTATAGATCCAAATACATTCCCCAAAAATGCATGGCAGGGTTCCTTACATTTGGAACAGCCTAAGGCGATGCATACTCTAAATACACTTGGGTCACAGGGAAATGAACCAACACTTTGGGTCAAATTTTAACCCTCTTTGAGTCATATAAGCTTTATTTTGGGTCATTATTTGACCCAATAATTTTGGTGTGGTCCCTCCTGATCGATTTTGGGTCAAGTTGACCCAAGACTTTTTACAGTGTAATTCATGGTATCATGATATACCCTACTTGACAACACAATGATAAAGTTTGAGAAAAACAGCTTTTCAGCCCAATCAAAAAAGCATGCAAACACAAAGCAGACAAATAGACTTGTTATTTTATTTTCCGCAAACTTTATTTAACATGCAAGAAAGTATGCAAAATTGAACGCAAACAATTGTAAGTTCGAAACGTGTTTTGTAGATAAAATTGCACCGAACATAGGAAATAATAAAAGTTAAGAATTTTTTAAATAGTATTTATCAAGTTTTGCTCTTGTAATTTTAAATAAAAACTTGCACTTAAAATAACTTTTATTGCAATAAACAATTTTCTATAAATGTCAAGTCAGTTATTGGTTATAGGCAATTCGTGATTTTTAAATAGGAGAAATATCATTTGTACTTTGTCACAAAATAAATAAACCTGCACAATTCAACAACTAGTGGGTCGTAATTATACTGCATTTTATGATTATGACATGAATAATAATATTTTAATTACATTTGCATATGCTATGCACCGTATCAAACATTACCACTGAGTATTAACAGTAATGTGTCCTTGAGATACGCTGTCTAACGCTCTGTAGAGTATTACATGTAAACTGCTCCCAGGTGACAAGTCATCTCCCTCGTTTAACAATACACCATAATAAAGGTACAACCCAATGCGGTACGGATGACGAAACGGCATGCGTTGCCGTTGAATTTTGCACCGAACTTAACGAATAAGAGGGTGAGATATCACGTCACTCTTGTCATTGGAAATCGTTGGTAGTAAGCATACAAATGACGTAGTCTATAAAGATAAAAAGACAAAGATGAGAGTATTTTTCATAAAATAAGAAAGAACCAAGATAGCACAAAGAATTGGTGTTATGTTGGGCCAATGGTGGCAACCGTTGGCAATAGTTGGTATTATGTTGCGAAGGTAACTAAAAGCAGGGCCAACATTTCGCCAATCATTTGCACCCAACAATTGTAAATTGAATTTATTGCCAATAGTTAACCAACATTTATAGGCCAATTGCAGGGCATCGTGCATTTAACCAACATGAAACCAACTTCAAGTAGGCAACTGTTGGATGCTTTACATTTAACCTACAATGAACAGCTTTCACGAAACCAATTGTTGGTAATTATGTGTTCAACCAACATTGAGCCAGCAATATTTAGACCACCGTCGGGAATTATGTAATAAAAAATAAAAAAACGTTGAGCCAGTTTTAAGTGACTAACTGTTGGGCATCATATATTGAACAAACAGTAGACCAACACTCAAAACTATTGTAATTTCTTTAGGCCGTTACCAGCAATAGCGTAATGAAACAGTATTAAAGATTATGTATAGTCCTGTCAAAATAGTAAATCGAGGTTCAAAATTCATCAACTGGCACTTATCTCTGATATTATCATGTTAAATATAAAGCAGCAACAGCGTATATGGGGATTGAAAAAGTTAAACTAAAAGTCATCCCTTAACTGATGTGCTGAATCTGAAGGAAACTTAAAAGTCGGCCTACAAACCTTTGGTTGGCCCAACCCGAACACTGGATTCCTGAGATGAGATAAACGCTGACATTGCTTTCGGTTGGCAAATGGTAAGCGGGCCAGCATTGGCCCAACAATGGAACACCAGAAAAAATATAAAGCTGGTTATTTAAGTATCAAGCCAACCTCATAATTCTTTTAATAACAGCTATCTCTAAATTTTCCCATTCACAATGAATATTTTGCAAACATTCTCTTACTCTGTAGGAATTTTTGCTAAGACAATTTTAGAAAAACCATTTAAAATGCTGTGGAATTCCTTTGGAATACCACGTTTATATACTTTTCATCTGGATGGAGCATTCCAAATTTTTCAAAGGAAATTAGTGTTTACCAGGTCTAACTGAAATACATTGTGGATGGCAATGGTGAATCCCTGCAGGAAATCATGCTCTTTAGTTATTCAATTCAACATAAATAAGGAGAAACTGAAATATCATGAAAAAAATTGTATTATTAATTGTTAATAAAAACAAACAACTCTCACTGAATATATGTAATAGCCAAACCAAAGTATGCAATTACATGACTTTCCAATCAAAATCCTACTTCTTTTGAAAGTGGCTAGCACTAGAAATGCTTTTAAAACTTGTAGAAGGTAACTTCCCTGATATTTCATTATGAGGTCCCATAATGAACAGTCAATTAAGAGAAGTTATGGGAAGCGAGGCATAGTTTAGTTGGTGCAACATTGTGCCAACAATTCTTTGCGCTGTTGAATATAAAAATTGAATGTCGGCGAATTGTTATTGGCCCACTGTTGAAACGGCCAAATGTTTCCAGCTAGACGGTTGGTCAAATGTTTGCCAGCTAACAGTTGACACCACTTATTTGAACCAATGTTAACCAAATGTTGGAACTAACAGTTGGGTAACTTATTTGCCAACAATGGCATATCCTTTGGTAGGCAAATTGTTTGCTCAAGATAAAATTGATCGTAGGTCCAATCTTTTCCCAGTGAGCACCCAGCCACTCTCAGTATTGAGGTGACATTAGCCCAACCGTTTGGCCAACCAATTTGTTGGCCCAACATTATTGTGTTGTCTGGGGAAACGCTCAAAGCATGAAGAAAGCTCTACATCAGTTTTGATCTTCGATACAGACAAATGTATACACCCAAAGAAAGAGGGAGAGAAAATGACTGCGCTTTTACAACAAAGTCTAAGTCTAAACTACATTAAAACAGAAAGATTTTAAAAAGGAAGTACGCTTTAACGACTAGAATTTACTTGCTTAGTTCACAGGAAAGTACAATAATGTAGAATCAGACAAACTTAGAAATTTTCCCCTCGTCATGACCAATTTTTGATTGGTTACATGGAACATTCAGTTTTACACACGTGTTCAGGTAAAAGTAATCTGAGATCTACGTGGAAAGGTGCATACCTAATAAACATTCTTAGCACGGTAATTTATTACACCTAAACCAATGTACATACCATTCACGTATGTATTTTGACATGTATGATACTATACATGCTTGTCTTATCAGTTACATAAATTAAACAACCTACTACAAATATGCAGTAAGCCATTACTGACGCATAACAAACAGGGAAGTATGAATTTCCCCGTCGTTCAGAAGGTTGTGATCCAAAGCAAAGGTAAAGAACAACACGCTGTTCACTTATGAAAGAAGTCAAATGATTAGTAGTATCTCATCCCGCGAATGTTATCTACCAATCTATGGACTTGAAAAACGTTAATTCGGCCAGTTGTAAGACAAACGATTAAACGTAAAATTATCATAATATCGTTAAAAGTAATGTTGAAATCAGTTGTTTGGTAATCCTTATCAACACGCAAAAGTTTATCATTTATTGCAGTTGTTGCTGTTGTTGTTGATTTTATTTTTAATATTTATTCACCTTTTAGTCTCAGTTGTGCCATGAACGACTCTTATTTTCAGATGTGCTTGCATGCAATGACAGAGGAATTTGTTTTATTACAAGACCTGTTATTTTGTGTGTTTTATTTTGCCAGCTATAAAGTGCAATATGTGTGGGACTTAAATCGTTTACGGTACTAAGGACAAACCTACAGAGAAGAGCAAATTTAAATTTGTACACGAAAGGCAAGCAATGATGCTTATAGTACCATTTTGGTTTTGCTAGTGATGGATAGTCTTTGCAGAACATGCCTATGACAGAAATGTTATAAGCTTAAAGTATTATTTCCCATGACATACGTGAACCATATGTTTTCTTTCACATCATGAGTAGCCTCATGGCATAACATTTGCCTGTAATAAAACTTGGCGAAAATGGAGATTTGAATCATTTGCACTACTCTTTACTCTCGACAACGGTAATTGCTTGTTGGGAAGGTGATTCGGTTACAATTTTTACGCATGGCAAAGCAAGTGTTAATAAACATTTAAAGGGGCTCATTGAGTTGATATCAACTATTTTTGTGACAAGTTTGAAGGAAATCATTACATGAGAATGCTTCCGATTAGCCTCATTACTCATGTCTCACTTCCAAAAGTTACCAAAAATGTGAGAAATTGTAGTTTTTGTGGACAGGGGTTGCATACGATTAATACCTAATGGTAGAAACTGTCTGGTTACGAATTTCTGATAAACGATTGTAATTATTAATTACCCTATCATTGTCCTTTCAGTCGTGAGTTAGATGTGCAGAATCTCTCAGTTTGACCATTTACCATCAAGATGTGTTTGAAAAAAATCATAAATTTTGTGAACCAACTCAACATGATAAGCATCTTTAATATGAAGAGCAGATATTTGAAAAAAGGGACCTATGTCTTTTCATATTCTTGAACGAACGTAGTGTTTATTAAATGTCGATTGCTTTGGTATAGCCTACTAGACAACTTGCTCAAGTAGCAGAGTATGGCTATCAGGTATGTGCGGAACTCACCGTTGTTCGCCTGAAATAACGTTTACGTGAACCTCTCAAGATCTCTGGTCTTTTACAATCTACCTCATAGACAAAGCATATGTACATTAGACAGATTCAATCTGCACGTGTTTTGACTCCCACACAAATTGTGTTAAATATTTTGAAAGGTGTGAGTGTTACTTTTTCATTGTGAACAGAATAGCCGCACAGTGTTCTGTTTTAACAAAGCACTCCCAAAATTTACAAGGCAGTCAAGGCAGCACGTATACTGGTACTGTGCGCACATTCGGATCAATACACATTGGAAGGTCGTAAAATTTGGCTCAGACAGAAGCAATGGCACAGGGGTCACAGAGGGTTACGGTGTATTAGCTCCGTCCCACTGCGATGTTTCCCCGAGGCGAACAAAGCAATTTATCACCAAGCTGCTAAGCAATGGCTTTTATGTGAACTACATATAAAGTGGAGTAAAAATGATATGATGACAAGCATAAGATGACATTCCGAGGTATGATATGAAGGTGCATAGGCAAGAACCTCGACAAAGATTAAAAGTGTTTAATGTGGGCGCAATTCCGGCTTAAACGAAGACAAAATCTGAGAATGATTGGAAGAGTTGTGCTACTAAATTGTTTCATAGGTGAACATTTTAGTAGGCTAGAAAGGCATCATACATCAGTGTTAAACCAGTATGTTTACAGCACGTGTTAGTATAGCTGTCCCTTATCTCTCTAAATCAACACCACGTTTCGCCATAGAAAGCTTAAGTAATGGATGAGTAGCCTCTTGCACCTTAATATGATAGGCCTTATATAAGTGCAAAACAAGTAACAAAAACGTTTTGCGGTCAGTATGAGAAAGTGGCCGTTTCAAGATATTTGGATAAATTAGTTTACTAAACATTCCTGTTGTACAAGTTTATGAGGCTAGAAATGAATAACTAGTTTAAGTCATTCCTAGTTGACCATCATTAATCCACAATCTGTCAGATATGGACTTCCTGTGCAGCTATCTCGAGATCAATAAAGTTAAATGGATTTATTGTTGTATTGCAGAGAGACACATATGAATATGATAAATCTTAGTACTGAGTTACAGCCCTCAACATGCAAAAGCATGGCTTGTAACCTTGAAAGATTGTTTGATCATCAGAGCAAGCTTGGTTTACAAAAGTGAATAACTGGTGCAAGTGTAGAGATAAGGTTCACCCTGGAATAGGCCTTTTTTGTTGGTGATTTTGGCTAAAATATCCTTTTTAATTCTAGCAGCATGTTTATAAGGCGATTATTCAAGAAATAGTTGCATGTAAGACTGTAAGATCGGTATACTGTAGCAATTCATTCTATTCGTCGAAGCATAGGCTAATTCGATTGGTTATCCAGATTGGTCACAATAGAGAGAAAGTAAAGGCGGTTACAAATGACTCGTTGCACAAGTGATTCCTTGCTGGTGCAAGTCCTTAGCCTTTGGTGGCACTGGGCCTGCAACGGGGCTCTAGGCAGATAAACCATCTACACAATAAAATGTCCCACCATATGGGATAGGCCCATGTGCAAGAAACATGAAATGTATAAATGATGAGTTTTTTGTGAAAAGGGTTTTGGGCATTTCCATTTTCTGTAAAGACTGGCTCAACACCAACATAATCAATATAAAATTATAAAGACCACTCTATTCTTCCGCTATTATTTTCAGCATGCCGTCACAAAGACCAAAATAACAACAAACACCCACCAGACTGGCAATCCTACTCATGAAGAGTAACATTAAAAGGATAACAAAACTTCTTAAACGAATGGGCGAAGGAAATTGTAAATATAGGCCTATATTGATTTCTTTCTACATTGTGGAAAATGTCTGATGAAGGTCTGATCAGCACTGAACGGCCTTGACCAAGTATGTCTTCAACAACTTTCTGCTTCAACTTGACGACTAGATTCGGTTAAAAATGAATAAAGTTCTGGTCATATTCGAACCAAATATATTCCAGTAATTAATCACATTCCGGGTCGGTGCCCGGTTGATCAAAGTCGGTTCAAGTTCGACCAGACTTTTCCACAAAGTAGAAAATCTCCGTGCAGGAAAATCTCCCGTACAGGGATGCCAGTGAATCTTTGAAAGTGGGGTACTTTCAATAAGGTTGTAGGCCCCCTATTTCAAAACGTGTTCTCTATGCCGTAAAAAAGTTCTTATAATGCAAAAGGTGAATTGTTATGCGCATCTAAACATTTACAACTTTTCTGACCAAATTTACTTCCGGTCTAGTCCATCCTCCGTCCGAATGATCTTAAACACCTTCTTGTACCAGCAAAACCGTTTAGTGTTACTATACAAAGTCGCACTCTACTGAGGACTCTACTGTGCAGTCTGGGCAGTATGTCTGTGAAATGTGGGCTACATTTCTTCTTTTTATTGTCCCAATTTGATGTCAATCAAAGAGTTGTCACCACTTGTGAATTTTGGTTGTCCCCAACCAAAAGATGTAATTGGTTGATGAGAGTCTGCCTTTTTATGTACGTCAAACTAATCGAACTGTAATGGTCCTCAACGAATAATTCGCTGAGTAGGGTGGACAGAAAATAGGAGAAAAGACTTTTTTTTGGAAACATCATCTTCAACAATAATTATTTCCACATGATCAAAAATTTCCCGTGGAAGTAATTTTGAATCGACATCTTGCAAGTAGCAAACAAACGTTTTTTTCTCAGATGGGAAGAACTGTTAAGCATGTCCGGAGGCATCATGGCAGGTCAGTTCTACTTGATTCATGTAAAAATACATCGAACATAAATTATTCTCTCACTGCATTTCCCAGGATTTAAGAAAAGTAACAGTATTTTGCTACAAGAGACTCACTAAATTTAAGAATGCCTGTGTAATTGCAACAAAACGAAGTAGACTTGTTCTCATTATAGAAATATCTTTTTCATTGTTACGTTTCCTCACGATAAATTAAACACCCTTACACAGACAAGAGATGGAACTTTGAACCAGAAACGCTAGGAACAATACCACAAAATGTGAGGGAGAACGTACAAAAACATTATGACGTAAAAAACGGGTACGAAAGAAAACCATAACCAAGACTCAAAAATTACTTTGAAGTTGAAGATCTAGCTTTTATGTGCTACGCATATAATCTAAGATAACTATTACATACAGAACAAGTGTACAAAACTTAAAACAATATCTAAACTAAATTGAATGTTATAATTTATTCACACTTTAGTTGTGTTGAGAGCAATAAGTGATTTAAAGTAAGTTTGAGCCGACTATTTATGCCCTTTAAATCATAGCCTATATTTTTTATTACAATATAGTAGTTTTGTGGAGCTTAACACTATTGAATCAGAAGTTATGAAATACATAGATAACATAAACATTTTTAGCTATTAAGTTCTACAGGGGGGATTCGCAGCGTTCCAAACTGAGACTGATGAACGTCTTGTATTTTTACGGACTGATACTTTGGGACCAGTTCTGGAAGGAATTAGTATAACTTCCCCACCCCAGTCGATAAAAGCGAAATCTCCCCGTTCTTCATCCTCCTAGTCAACTTGATAGGGGGTCCTCGAAGAGGCCAAGTGCCTTCATAAACGAAGCTGAATCATTCACTTAATAAACAAATTCATACGTGGTGGATTTGGAATCTTTGAAGTAGATAGTGCCTCAACTTTGAAATCACTCCAAGTCTATGGATGGAATAGTAACGGCATAACCTTTTCACACCGGCGTTACCTTACCGACAAGCTTCATAGTATACACTTCCGGTTCATAAGGTCACTGATATTCACACTGTCAGGTTAGGTAACTTCATTCAAAATTAAGTAAGCTATAAGCTGCCGCC
The DNA here is from genome assembly GCA_009936505.3 of Holothuria glaberrima. Taxonomy (NCBI): domain Eukaryota; kingdom Metazoa; phylum Echinodermata; class Holothuroidea; order Aspidochirotida; family Holothuriidae; genus Holothuria; species Holothuria glaberrima. Next base: position 581 of record WURT03391038.1, on the reverse strand, counting down.
GTCAGGTATTTTGTAACATTTTAAAACCCAGAATGTCCTCATGCCAGAGAATTGTCAAATAGCAACTCCCTGCCTGACGCATTCCAAACTCAATAAGAAGTACCGTAAAGCCCTCGTTTCAGTTACCAGGCACTAGGCCTACATTCTAAACATGGGAAGGTTCTTTTAAATAACTTTTGTTACAAATTTTAGAGTGCTCTTCCAATGAAAACAAGCTCTGTAGATATCACGCAAATTTAAAAAGGTAGTAACACTTAATTTGAAGTCTGAATTACTTAAGTTCATGCAATTTGACCTTCCTTTTTTCTTTCTTTTTTCCTTTTCACCTATGTGTTTTTGTTTCTGCATTCTTATTTCTCCTTTCTTTCAAGGTCACTAGCTGTGTTAAACAGGTAACTGTTTTAAAGAGTCCTTTTAGCGAGCGAGTGAGTGAAAGAGAGAGGGACTGCATGAATGAGTGAATGAGTGAATACGTGAAATGAAGGGATGGGCAAACGAGCGGGAGAGCGGAAGAATGAATGAATGAATGAATGAATGAATGAATGAATGAATGAATGAATGAATGAATGAATGAATGAATG
>WURT03390927.1:0-23318 GCA_009936505.3 Holothuria glaberrima | reverse complement strand
TGTCATGTGGGTGACTCAATCTTGTTACAATATATCATATGGCAAGGAATCACTAAGCCTTTTGGCTTTCTAGTTTTAGAAGTTTATTTAAAATTACCATGACTTCAAACTTTGACGACAACTCTTGATGAACGAAAAACCTAAAACTTTTATAATGTGCTTAAGTTTTCATGATGGCCACAGTCTGGCGGTGGTCATGTGGTGGTGGTGGTGGTGGTGGAGGTGGTGGAGGTGACGCTTCGGAGGTGCCTCAATGTTTGGAGATCTCTTCTTTTTCTGAAGTTTGACGATTCCACATGCAAATTCAAATACAAAGTATAACTCCAGCACAAAGTTACTCCAGCAAAATGACTATGATAAGAAAAGGAAACTTGGCCTAATCTCCTGTGGCTTCCCAATTTGGGTCTCTGTCGCAGAATGTATGACAGCATCATAACACGGCTATCTTGCAACCAACTGGGCCATCCTGGTTGAACTTGTAGGCAGGGGACCACTAATTCAAGCTTTTGTTACGCAGAAAATATTGATCGACCAATTTTAATTAATTCCTTAAAAAAATTGCGGAGTTTTTCCGACTGTGTTAGTTACTAAATATGATCAATTTTTGATTTGGTTATTGTAGGAATAATGAGTTAAAATACAAACTGTGCAAAATTAAGCGCTATTTGACCAATTTCAATGCCGTGTTTTGATTGCATTTTTCCGCTCTGTTAAGTGCCGCCTTTGAGAACTGATCGGAAACATGGACCTATTCTTTCAGCCCTTTTCGCCCCCTGTGTCTCAAAATATTAAACGTCATGGTATAGAAAATTGAGTGCCAATGAGCCCACGTTGCGAGTTTTAACCAGGAGGTTGGCATGTCTAAGTTGAGAACTTCTGCAAGGATCAAGGGGGAGGGAATGTAGCCTGATTTAGTATGTAAGTCAATGGAGGCAATGATCAGTGGTACTCTACCTGTAAGGAACAGAGAAATTTGTAGTTCAAACCAGGGGCGGAGAAACAGGGGGCTGGGGGTTATAACCCCTCCACTTTTTGACGAGGGGGTTGTCCAACACAATTAACCCCCCAGTTTTCAGGTACACTTCCGAAAAAATAATTTATGAAAAACTGAAAAAAGCAAATGAGATAATAATAAAAATAAGCGACCTTTAGTTTTAACTACACCCGGGTTCCTAGACTAAGACTAAATATGCACAGGTATATTGATGGACCATCCCAGCTTGCTGAGGCAACCGATTTGCCTTAGCAAGCTGGGAAAAATAGTTCATAAAATACATAATTATGTCTCCTTATGTATACAAAATAACGTATAAAGTATGCACCAAATCGCATATTTTCACATTAAAAAACAAAAAAGTTTCACACCGTGGGAGGGGGACCCCCTCCCACAACCTCCTCGCGCAAGCGCGCTCGGTCGCTTCGCTCCCTCGCTTTGCCAAGTATGCAACCCCCCACCCCTGACAAGAAATCTCCGCCCCTGGTTCAAACTGTCTTCGCATTTTGATAAATTGATCGATGTCAAAATATTTGGACTACTGACTGACTGAGACAAGACGTACCAGACCATGTGAGAAAAAAAAAACAACCCATATCATAGACAACTCTCGACGGCCTTCAATCGACGAAATTATCTTCAATTCCTGCTACATTTTGTGGAAGAATACGTTATCCTCACGTAAACTTTTGATTCTCCAAATGTCTGGACTACTCATTCTGAATCTTCTTTTAAACGTTCGCATATCGCTTTACACCCGAATGATGTTTACAAGTACAAATTAGGCATGTCACTTCTACGGACCTTAACCAGTTAACCAAGCAATTAGGTGCACCGAGAATCCCCTTTATATAAGACTTTTGGTTATATCCATCCAAACAGTCTTACACTACATATTAGTGAGTGATCGGTTCGAGTTTATGATTCTCAGTTTTGACACAATTTTGATGTTAAAATAAGAAATATAGCATCTCTCCAGTCTCAATTGCATGTAATGAATCATCTACTCAGTTTATTGTTACCTTACTTTAGTATGTACTCAATAATTTATTTAAATTCTTTGGCTTTTTTGTAAGCTTTTTCTTCTTATTCCGGCTATTCTTTTCTCTTTCTCTTTTTCTCTTGCTGTTGTTTTGCGAAATCAAGTGGGAATTGTCTACTTTGAATAGGTTTTCCTTTTCCATAGTTTCCAGACTTTCTATGCTCCTTGTACATTGTATTTGTGTCTTCTTTTAGCTTGTCCAAAGCTGTCACGGGCGCGTAACTACGGGGACTGGGGAAAGGGCTGAACCCTCCAGATGTTTGTCTGGCCCCCAAAATTTGTTTGTGTCAGAAAAGAATGTGTAAGAATTAAGAAAAAAGAAATGTGTAAAAACAAATTTTCTGCACGTACCTTATGAAACCGTGACCAACGAATAATTTTTGAACATAAATTCAGTTAAAACGATGAAAAATATAGCACCAGATTGCATCCAAGGACACCTAACCATTCGAAATTTTTTCAAATAGGAGGGGACACCCCTCCCCAGGAGGACGATAAATGGCGCGACCCCTATTTGATACCTCCGTCCCCCTAAAATTTCATCCTGGATACGCCCCTGCGCTGTCACTGACAAACTGCATACATGTGAACGTATACTCATGCAGAGGGAAATGAAATTAACAAAATAAAAGAAAAGAAAGCAATAAACAACACCCAGCCACCATTAGCACCACACAAGTGATTTTGAACACAATTCCTAAAATCACCGAAACAGCGACGGTTTTGCGTCGACTTCATTCTAAAAACACGTGGTTAACGAGGGAACTGAACCAAAATTTTGGGTCAAATTTAATCCTGTTCGGGTCATATGAAGCATTATTTGAGTCACTACTTGCCCCAATAGTTGTGGTCGGTTCCCCCTGACCCAATTTTGGGTCAAGTTGACCCAAGTGATTTAACAATGTAGAAGCCTAAGGAAGGAAAAGTGTACACGTGCACAATAGAAGTGGAAGCCGAGAAGTTCGGTGATTTGGGAAGACCGCACATGCCTTCCATCGATTATCCCGTTCAGATAGATGCCCCACGTTCAGAGAAAGAACCCTATTGCTTTTGGTGGAGGTCAAAATTCATTACTGGTCACAGGGGGTCAAAAACAATGAAAACCTTGCTAACACGATATCTCAAGGTAGGAAGCTTGCATAGATTTCACACATTGCATGTGGATACGTTATTGTGAGAAGATAAGCCCTATTGTTTTATTTAGTGTCAGTAGTTTTAAACGAGAAGGGAGGTTGAAGTATCGCTGGAAAATGATATAAAACTACAGCGTAGTTTGTAGCGACCTCATTCCTGAATATACTTTTCCTCTGCATTCCATCCAAGCACTCTTGCATATATTATGTTGATTAGGTCAATCTACGTACGTACTGCTGAGAAGCGCACATTCAACTCACTGCTTGTATACACCAGGTTGCTCTACATGCTGCAGATTACACTACTGCAGCATTGGGTCACGCTCAGCAGAGACCTATAGTCTCTCCACATCAACAAGACATTTGGAGACGACATTTTCGGGCAGAGAAGACTAACAGGTACCGTAGGGTACTTAGCATTGCAGATTACACTTTAGGCCTTCTACAGTTATTCGCTTCGGCCTCAGTCAATCGTAACACGTTCACTCACATTGCTTAGCGCCGCAAGGTGCACGTTCATAACAATTAAGTCATCGAGTGTGTATAGGCCTCACGTACACTATCCTAACTAGTAACTAACTGTAGGCATTACTTATCGTTAACTTACTGCAGTCTACCTTCAGCTTTCAACACAACGTAAACCTCTGCACATGTGCATATCACCTTAGCTACAACTGCATGCTAACCGGTCCCTTTTCATTTAACTTCACAGGACTCGACTGGCACAAATTAATGGAGGATATTGATCACTGCATGGGATTGGAGACCCAACTACGAACAGTTTAAACCAGCTGGCTCTCACCTTCTGTATAAGAATATATTTATTATTTTATTTAAAATTTCTCCAAAAGTTGTACCATGAAGTTAATCCATGGTTGTAACTCTGACAGCATTTATTAAATTCATCGTCAAAGCTACAGCGGGGTAATAGCTGAACTGAATTCTTTGAGTTCCATTTGTAATGATACTTAACTTTTTTTTGCCCCTCTTTTGACTTTAATGTATTTGTGTAGCATAGCGCTGTTTCAATTTTTATTGTAATGTAAAAGATCTAGAGAAATCTCAGGGAACATCCTAATGGAAAATTGTTAAGTTGCATCGTTTCAAGTCTAAATGAAGTTGCCTTAAGCAACAAAGGTAACGTTACTGGTTTAATTTACCATGTCTGCATTGGAAAAGAGTGACAATTGGCAAAGCCTGACAAATGTGAGCAGAGAGTTTCCATACGCCCAAGAGAGTAAACAGATTCTTAAAAGTGTGAAGGGGATCTTCTCTACTATCAAAAGTGAGGGGGCATGTCCCCCGTCTCCCACCTGTTGACGGTCATTCGTTCCTCAGGTCCGTATGAAAATGTTCATGAAACAAAATGTGAAACGCGCGGTCATTGCTATGACAAATGCTCTCCGGTACTTGATACGAAGCAGATAGCTCCCTGATTATAGGCACGCAGGCTACTACTTGCAAAGGACAAGGTTGCATGGTTCTGTCATGGTTCTGACTTATTTTTTCAAAATTACCGCCACAAGCGAAAAGCATCATAAAAAAGCTTGCTAAGTCAACATTGACTCATGCCTGAGCCCTCTTCAAGTTGACTCATGAACTTTAAAGCGATTGGATGTATTATCAACTTAACTGCAATCTTTATTGGGTTTACCACTTTTTGCAAGTTTCAGATTTGACGTGAGCAATTATCAATGCACTTGACTTTGATATTTTAACTTAGGGTTGAAAGCGTGCATACACCAACTGTCAATTGTTCACCTTGCATGACTTACGAAGTGCACAGGAAGCCTACCTATCTGTTTCTTAATATTGCAGGCAGGAAGCCAAACTGTGATAAAATCATACGTAGTCTAGGTACACTCGAATTTTATATCTAGTCTCTGAATGTACATGAACAACCATTATATGTTTACAGATCCGCAGCCAGGGGGGCAAGGGGAAGAAGCCCCCTGAAAATTTTTTCACCCCTAGAAAGTTTCAAGTTGTCATGGACTTAATACATTTTTACACATTTGGCCCCCTGAAACATTTTTCGCCCCTGGAAGCCATTTGGCCCCCTTCAGTACCTTCTCTGGCTACTATGTATAGGGACCTACTCGCAAAAGCATAATTGTTATGCATACGGCCTTGGTTTACATTGAAAAGGTATATTCTTTTCGCAATCATCGTGGGTACATTTTCTCGTAGGTGAATAACGCAATCAGTATTCACATTTCTAAAGTTTGTACAATGGTTATACTAAGGAGTTTCGAGAAATATAAGGATTGAATGAATGCTCGTGCACATGCCTTTTACCACATTGTCGGTGATGGCGACTAAGTGATGTGCATGTTGGTCCACTCGGCTATAAATGTCTTTTATAGGTTTGGGGCTGAATGGCCGTTTGTACAACTAGGGGTGGTTCCAAGTGAGGAGGAGGTATTAAGGAGGGCAGGGTTTTTGACAAAAACACAAATTTTAGAAATTTCCTTAAATAAAAGACCCAAAATTTAAAAGTTTCTTCCATGACACCACAATTTAGAATTATCTATAAAGTCCCGAAATTTCCGGCGAAAGAGCTCCGAAACATTTGCGTATCGTCATTATTGCGGTGACTAATCCTCCTTGTCGGGGCTTTGAGTTGCTCCCCCTCGTTGTCGGAGAGCAGGCTTGGCCCCCTTCCAGCAAATCCTGAAGCTATCCCTGTGCCTCCAAAAATGTTATATCAAGTTCTAGGTATTGAGACTTCTTGATTGGCAGACTTTCCGCCTTCAAATAAAGAGTGTCGTTTCCTTTCATGTTCACAGAAACTCTTTAAGACTTAAAGGTCTGGTGACATGAAAATTACATAGTTTGATACGTAATGGACAAAGCTTTAATTTTCAGAAAATTTCAGATATTGACCATTTTACAAGGTAATTTTAATTTCGTATATACTTGCTTAATAAATAAACATGAGCTATAAATATCAAAATTTGTGATGTCGAAAGATGGACTTACCAAATATGGCTTTTGTTTGCATTTGTTTTTCCAACCTTCTTTCCAAGGACACCTGTAGTATTGGTATCCCCTGAGGGATTTAGTATGGAATTTCAAATTGTTTTCTTTAAAGATGACGAGTCGTCTCATAAAAATGCAACAGAAAGGTATGCCCTCGTCTTAACTTCGATTGCGTACCGATTCGATGTACTATCGATAATGCGAACCGATTCGATACACCATCGATAATGTAACTTCATCGATGGTGTATCGAATCGGTTCGAAATCGAAGTTTAGACAAGGGGTAGCTGTGACGTCATCCCAAATCCGGCATACGTTTTTATTGCATTTTTATGAGACGACTCGTCATCTTTAAAAATATTGGCATGATCACTGACCAAACTGTTAACTATCTGATCAGTAATTAAGGGATAATTTGTAAAGGTTTAACAAATGAAATGCTAACAATGTGCAAAACTCCACATCATTATTTTGCATAGGCACTGAGCTACTCTAGAAACAATTAAGCTCTGAGGACGCTTATATTCTTAGAACGGTATATTGAAATAATTCCAACATATCTTTCATTGGGGAATTTTATTTTTTAACTGCCAAGTGCAGTGAAAGCAGGTTTTGTTGGTGGCATGTTACCATAACTAGTTAAGTACGAAAACATTTATTTCAATGTGAGTGTAACGGGTCCAGAGTTTTGTCAAATATAATGATTCAAATAAGAGTTATCAAAGAAGTTAACTCTAAATGACAAATTATATGACCATTCAATTTACAAGAACTCTGACTTTTCTTAGGCCTACAGACCGAACATTTTGCGAATAACGTGATGATTTTGTAGATAAACAAACTTCAAATAACTTAATAAATAAAAATATATACATATATTGGTTAAAAGGGAAATTTGTGTTTGTGAAATTTTCATACTTTTAAAGAGAAAATGCAGTCCTCCCATTTTGAATTAGTGTACCATGTCATCCTAATTCAGGAATGGCTCCTTTCAATCATGTGACGATATATATGTTACTCAATTGTGAATTCATACGGAATAACTCCTTGTTTTACCTTCAATGTCCAATGTTCTTATACAAAAATGTAATGAAGAATACTTGTGGGCAAAAAAGGGAAGATCTGTAAGATTTAACAGATGGTTGAAAATAAAATTGGGGCGACTACTTTCTCCCTTTCAAAGCATGATAGGCAATTCAAAATTGGTTGCCTAGATAATTCAAGAAAAAAGGTTCTATAATGGAGAGAAATTTAGGGCCGATGCGCACTTTTTAAGAAGAAACTTCCTAACTGGCTAACGCTAGCGCTAATCCCTAACCTAATCCCCAACCCTAACAAAGAATACAATCGATACAGTACAATACCGACTGCCAATCAGGATATAGCTTCTTAACCGGTGCGCCTCAGCTGGAAATTTACGGCTTTTTATACAGTTTGTTCATTTAAACTTTCAAATTTCCGAATTATACAACCTTTAGCCCTTGTAATAGGTAATGTTTTGGGAAGAAAACTATTGCCTTAGATAATTGGCAACGGTCAATTGTGTAATAATGATAAAAATTATTTTCTGGCTGTTCCATCTTCAAAATTAGAGCCGCATCAAGTATTTAGTGTTAACTCACGATAAACAGATTGTTTCTGAATTGGAAAGGGGACTCGGAGAAGAGAAGGTGGCAAGGGACGTAGTTTTGAATATACACTAACGAAGTACTACAGGGCCGTCAGATGATTTCTAAACTGGGAAGGGGACTGAAAATTAGATACTGTATTTGTTACTTTCTAAGGTAATTGGGTACATTCTAAGCCACAGCTAAAATTTTGGGATGAAGGACTTCAAACTGAAAATTATTTGTGGAAGAAAGGGGCTACGTGCCCCACCCCCTTGTTTATATGGCTCTGTACTACCTCAGAGGAAACATTTCCAAGATCACGGTGGCCAGCATGTCAAACGTTTCTTCAGTGGAGACAATTTGTCCTGACTACTATCCCCTGTCCCGACTACACGACTACACTGAGCGCCTATCCCAATAACAGTAAAATCGGCTATAAAACCAAAAGTAGACTGGGAAGCAAGCATAAAGGCGTTATTCTCCCCGACAGAGGTGTCAAGCAAAGTTCTTAACATGGACGAATTCCTTCACCATACTGGCCTACTCTAGTAAAACTAAACAAATATTGTACATAGGCCCAAAGATTGTAATGTCATTCCCATGAAACCTGATACCAGCATAGTCAGATAGTACATCATAGAACGAACGGTCATTATTTATTAACGTCGAGAGGTGCATATAAAGATTCTGTGCAGGCTGCTGCCACCAATATACCACCTACAAGTGTGTCAATCCACTAGCGAATGGTATTGTCCAAGGCAATTTAAGCGGGGTGACGGTTTCCTGTAATGTACACGTACACTTCTACCAGTGTTTACATGCCCATTGAAGGTTTTTATATTGCGACTGTCAGTACTTCATCACAGGTTTCACAAAAAAATTTCGCGTATGTAATATACTCAGAACGGTGTACTACTCCTTGAGTTTTGTCTAATACCATTTGGATTACATCGTAAATAAAATCTGCCTGTGATTTCTTTGTAAAACTAGCTTTCAAAGCCAAACTTTGAACAACAAATACTATTTTCTAACCTCACTCGAACATCCCGGATTGGGAAATACTGCAGTATTATTTACATACCGTAACTTATTGCACAGTTTATATCACAATACGGCATATGGTAGTATTCCACAGTACGCTTACATCCACACGAACTTCAAGTATTGTTGGGCAGTCTTTCTAACAGCAGTAACAACAAATAAAAAATGGCGGTAAGTTCAAATTAGTTCTCATATGTCTCTGACGTTAATGATGATTTAATGTGCCATTATCAGAAGATAATTTCTGTATGTACAAAACTTATTGTAAAATGGTAAAACCGCTCCGCTAATACCAGTGGGTTGTAATTATGTAGGCCTAGGCCTTTACATTCAGGACGGGAAGCAGTATTGTGTAAAACAGATAAGTCTTTTGAAGTTCATCATATATACACATGTACAAGGCAAAAGCATGTTCAGCTCTGAAAGTATAAAAGTTACATCCTTTTGCAGCATGGGGCCCCCACTCAGAGATTTGTGATTAAAAATGTACTAATTTTGGAGCTCACAAAAGAAAGCTGAGTTGAAGTCTATGGGCTAAAATGATTTCAGCCAGTTTGGCGCCTCACAATCACAGAAGATAAGTTATAATTTCAGGCAGCGAAACAGCAGCGCAGGCGCGACTCCGTGTGACGAGCATCCCTCGTGCAGTACAACCACTGCGAAAGGCTTAGTCACTTTGCAGAGTTTTTAAAATGGTTAGCGAAACTTAAACCATATTTTCATGTGTGCATTTTTCATACTACTTTGCAGCATACAATGTTGGGAGCCAGTCAAGTCGTCCCCTAACAAAGTCTCCTCCTTCAAATCGTCCCCTCGGCGAACAAAATCCCTCATACAAATTAAGTCACCCTTTGCAAACGTTGCACTTTACAAAGTCGCCCGACAAAGTCGTTCGTCCACAAAGTGGCCTCATAGTTCAACAAAATCGCCTCCTCATTTGAAACAGGCAAAATGGCTTCAAATATTCTTTCAAAGACAAATAAAAAGTAGCAAAAGAAAGCTGTTGCAGACGCATTAGTAGGCGCGATTGAACTAAGAAGCTAAAATAACCACCGACGTAACTAGCTAGGTATAGCAGAGCAGGCCAAATGCATTAACTTCTACACAAATGCATCATTATGGGGCCAGGTATTCAGGTAGTGTGTGCACTGAGTTTGTCATGACATATACCGCTGACCAGAAGTAACTAAGATCATTACTTGCACACAGAGTAACACACATGACAATCTTGTTGCTTGATGTAAATCTGACAAGGAAATGTGAGATCAATATAACAATACTGGAAACAAGCATGTGGTAGTTTTACTTAAGGGCGCATTTTTCTTGTATTGGGGGACGCTAGATTGGTCATGGGGGTAGGGACGTTTAAAACTTCTCTCCTATCCTGTTTAAGAGTCTAAGAGGAGGGTCTTAGATGCAAAATGGTGCCAAATATTTCAATATTTAGGGTTACCATGAAAAGCAGGTATGCTTCATTGCCAAAGGAAAACCTGAATGCAGACTCAGCCAGGGGTGGTACTTGGATTTACCAACATGGGGGCTAAACACCATGACTGTGGGCCAACTTCTCTAAGCCCCGACAGATGCAATGACGGTTCCAAAATGCCACCTAAAACTATAAGGCGCGAAAAAATTGGGGTATATTGAAAAAGAATTCATATTTTTGTTTCCACTAAGGAAAGTTGAAAAAGTTTGGGTTTTTATTGAAGAATCTGCCCTACTTAGGATCAAATCAAAAATTTTGATGGGGCGACTGCATGGTCTTCGTCGGGGAGTACATTCTTCATCTTACCAATTAAGGCTCCCAGATGAAACTGAAAAATCTTTTTTCTTACAACATAGGCCTATGTTTACCACGATGGTGAGGTTGAAGAAAGAATCTTCCAAAAGATAGGTAAAAGAGGTTTGAACTTCGCAACTTTGCATTTTCCTGTTTCCATAAAATTACGATTACAATATTTGTGAAACCCTTAACGCTGAATAAATCCAATATGTTTGAAATAGGGGCGTTACAGCTAGACAGAACTGAAGATGAAAGCGCTCGTAGCGCGCGAAAATTTTTGGAAGTTATAGAAAGAATTGTTACAGAACTTACTGCCAATGGACCTGATAAAGAGCCATGTGGAATACTTTCTGAGCATATGTATGTCTTCACCACTACTCGCCTACATGTAGTTGTTTTGCTTACCTCATCTTTTAGTTTCAGGTCACAAAAAGTGGAGGGGGACAAATGTGTTAGCGTCCCCTCCTCTCAAAAAATTGGAGGGGACATGTCCCCCCCGCTCCCCAATCGACGCCCATGCATGGGGGCAATTGCCTCCAGTTGCCCCCTGGATCCGCGCCTGTAACCACTGCACCACTTGCTTAATATAACCACTGTACCACTTGCTCGGTCTTAATCATCATTCATAAACTTCCTCACTGATTCATATGAAACATCTTTTGCGCTCATTACAGACAAACGGAAACGTAAAGAAACAGAGAAACGTCGGAAAGGATGAGATAATTATTGCTGGGGAGGTGACTGAGCAGCAATATAAATTAGCACAGTGTAAGTATATTGGAATGCCTTCTATCTTCCTGTACTGTGCCAAGAAATATTTTTTCAGAATACATCTTCACCCTTTATGTAAATAATGTAACACTTTAAAGGCTATGCTTGTGTATATATCCCTTGAGTACAATTTGATATATTCATATTTATTTACGTTCATACTGTTCATTGTGGAGTAGCTGAATGTTTGTATGTGTGTGTATGTGTGGGGGAGATGGGGTACTTGCGAGTCAGTTTTCAGTCAATAGACAGCGGAAATGCTCGATCCACCACTTCTCCCAACAATCCCGCAAATTTAGAAATCGCCTATTCGAATTTCCCGCTCTGTTTTTCATCATCTGCCAGCAGTCTGCTTACATTGTAAAAAGCATCCTGTTTGGTCCTAAGCAGAAGTTTGGTCCTTGAGTGGAGAACGAACCAATCAGAACGGGGTATTCATAAAGAATGAACATGATTGGCACGGCCGTAGCCTGCGGGGGGCAGGGGAGCAACTGAGATTTCCAAATCGTAAATTAAAATTAGGGTACTTGAGAAAAATTACTGAAATGCTGATAATATTACTGTCAAAATAACCTAGGAAACCTAGGAAATTGCATACAAGGGTCCATTTCTCCCTCGTTTTCCAGGGAAGATCCCCGGACCCCCTCCTCGGACTTTCTTTTTTAGATTTCTGTTCCTTATAAATGAACCTTCTTCCTTCTACAAGTCACAAACCTTTGACACACCAGCATATACGCTGAATATAAAACAGCCTACGATTATTTTTAATTATTCCCTAAACTCAAATAGCTTGTAAAGATGAATTTCAAGGGCATAAGAAAGAGCATAAGCAGTCGCCACAAACTTAATTTCAAATAACAGCTAAATCTCACAAGTATCTTATTATTTCACTTAAAGTATCTTTCACGATATGCTTAACTTAGAACATAAATATTGCATACTCAAGGTAAACCAAGGAGTTACTCTATACGAGAATTTCATATTTCAGTGAAACATACTGTCACATGGTTCTCATCAGCCACTCATTAAATAGGATGCCCTGGTACACTAATTCAGTTTGGGGTGACTGCAGTCTACCTTTAAATCAAGTCTTATTTTTCTTCTTGAAATTTAACTTTTTTCTAAAGGATGAAGTCTAACAGTAAAATAATGTTTACATCCGACTTTATGGACTAAAATGCCCCATTTCCCTCCATTTGGGAGACATTTCAACCGAACATTTTCTTGCAAGGCCCTACTCTACGGTTACGCGCCCACCGATGGTGGCTCTCCAAGTTGTGCACTATAAGAGCGCTAATGAGAAGCCCGCACAGGGTGCTAGGACGACCCACCAGCATGACTCGCACGTATGTACCACGACCCAATATGATAACACTTTGTGAGCATATACTACCCAAGAAAGTGTGCCAAAGCCAAAGTCCGAACATCTCCCAAATAATTCTGGTGCAAAAAAGCAAACCTAAAGAAACACTGCAAAACATATTTAGAACATGTTTATATGACAAGTGATGTGATAAACAATTAAACTTCTAAACCCTAGAGATTTTTCTCCCAAAATGAAGGCTTCGTTGCCTCGAATGTCGAAAGCTTTTTACACATTAAATGAGTGCTTATATATCGAAGGGTGACGATCTTGAGCTGTTGAGAGGTATCCAAAATAAGTCATTTGGGCTACACATCCTCAAAAATGGGAAACATGTGTAGAAGACTCTCCCACAGCCATTTTCGTTATTTTCGAAAGCTCTAGGCCTGTTTTCGATAATTACAGGTAGGACACACAATTACTAGAATTAAAGCTCGTCACCCCAAAGTATATTTTTAGTGTAGGGGTATCAAAATTCTCAGTTGGTTACTGCTCTTTGATTGACAGCAAAGTTTGAAAATTCAAAAGATGACCAGTAGCTTACAGTCCTCACAATGCAGAGAGAGTGCTTGGATTACACATTTATAGCCTTGCATGCTTACCAGGACATGACCTTGAAGTAATAAAATAGCTTTGTTTCTGCACAAGGAGGAGTTTTATACAGTTATGGGAGCAGCTTCAAGTTGCATAGTTGGTAGAATTGCAAATGTCTGGGATGACAAGAATTGCCCTTTAAGTATTTGGCTGTTCTTAGCATGCATTATATGTAGAATATCAATCCTATACCGGCTGTTGAAAAAATACGACTTTTAACGATCAATCAAATCCCTTTATATACACTTTTCTACCTTAACCCTAACCTTAAACATGATTTCAACGAAAAATTTCGAAATTTACCCTCTTTCGTCCTGGAAAAAAATTCCGCGTCCAGGACCACATTCATGTAATAGAAAGGAAGTATCAAGGCGTTAAGTCAGGTCCTCTACCACGCGGGATGCTGCCTTCGTTTTGATTCGATGAATTATAAGAGAGCACTGAGAATGAACTCTATTGACTTTAACACTGGTGACGTGTAAATGTTTGGAAAAGCTTTCTTAGTGCACTGGGTTTTCGGGTGGCATGAAGGTTTACTACGTAGCCGATTATCACAGTCTGACAGTGTTTCACACTTTTCTCCGGGTACTCCGGCTTTCGTCCCACTTGGATTAGGCTTGCCATAAAATATGATTGGCCAGCCGACGAGGTCGGCTGCGTCCCGAATTGTAGCACCTTCGGGCGGTTCAGTCATCTCGTCGACTTTAGTTTACCTCATTGCTTTAGTGCTATCGGAATGTTTCCATATAACTTGAAGACTGGAATTTCCGAGTTAGTTAGTTAGGTTGTGGCTCACTGGCTTGTTTTCCCTACTCCATTGCTTATGCTGATTACCAAGCACAATGGCAGTAGGCTCCATTTTTAAAATCTTTGGTATGACCCGGCCAGGATTCGAACCCCGACCTTCCGGCTGCAAGTTGGATGCTCTAACCAATCGACTCGGTCTGTAATTTCGGTCGGTGAAATTGTGGAAAACTCATACACACAATATGTTAAGAAGGCTTTCCTTGAAGGATCTCATACTTAATATTTTAACACTCTAGGTCAGTGGTTCCTAACTCTATTACGTCCCAATTCTTCTTTCCAATCACACTTTTTAGACACCCCAACATACCACAAAACATTTCCCCAGAATTGATGTTCTACACAATAGGGATGTGTTGACATACCGATATGTCGCGACATGAAGCCAAATGTCTCGACATCGACATTGGCTGGACAATGTTGCGATATGATGTCGTGAAAATAGAACATCCATTTTTTCAATCTAAACACAAAAGTACAAATCATAGTGTTTTAGCGATCATTGAACTATGTAACTTTGTATTCCACTTTCACTGGTATAAGAATAAAAGAAAAAATAACTCGAACATTGTAAAGATATCGCAAATTATGTTTATTGTTATGGAAGCCATTTATTAAGTATATACTACTAGGCTAATATTCAGTAGGCTACAGTATATTGGAATAATTTTACGTCTAACGTCATATCACGGTACTGTAGGCTACGTGATGTACATAGGCTGAAATGTAGCCTCATAAAATTCGACAATATCGATTGTCGCGACATTTCGTGACATATCGACATTTGAAATTGGCAATGTCGACACATCCCAACTACACACTCTATAAACGTGTGCATATGAATGCGGTTCCGAAGCATAAGTGTTTTTTCCTAAGGGAAGATAAAATTGAGAATTTTTTAAATAAAAAATAGCTTTTAAATGCTGTATGGTGCAGTTTTCCCCTACCCATGACTCACGTTTGAAAACCACCTTGCTGGTCATATGGCGGAGCATTAAGGACTATTGAGAAGAGCATGCAGAAAACTCTAAACAGAACTTTGATAGACTCCAAAAGAACAAAATCATTGTCGCTGTTCACTTAAACACTTAATGAGTTTAGTTGGCATCTCTCTCAAATCTTATTAAGTAATGTGCAACTTGTTGTATTTATATTTTCAGATGTGCTAGTATGGGTTTCTGCGACTGCAATCGTAAAAGCGAAGGCATATCCAACTTTCGATATTTTAAATGATATTATGATCAAGTATAAACCCAAAAGGATGTGGTTACGCAGAGAGTTGAAGGCTAATGGATTTTCCCTGGAAAGAATAAAGAAATATAACGACAGAGCTTATATGCTGTTCCAAGTGGGGAACGTAAAAAAATTAGAGAAACTGGTATCAGCCGTAAGTGATAATTCACTGGCTGGCCTCGTCGTATACTACATAACAAATGGAAGTAAAATGGACCCTAGCTTTCTCCGATTGCACTTGGATGGAAGGCAACTTCCCTATCTTCGGAAACGACTGAAGATAATGAAACGGTAAATTATACTTCAACTTTTCACTTCAGTATGTTCTGTTTCAAGGTAATTGGACCATTGAGTTCTCATTGCTTCTCCGAGTCCTCTAATATACATTTATTCTTTCAAGCGGCATAATTCTCAGTTGCATTTTGAAGTCATACCAGCTTATTTGCAATTTTGTAGTGCACATGTTTTAATGTTTGTGCTGAGTTCAAAAGATTTTCTCATTTCTGTACAAATTCGATCAACAGTGAGGCAGTTTTCCTCTGTCAGATTCTAGAGTAAGAAAGAGGTCGCAATAACTCCTGTTAATTCATCGAGACCAAAATTTTTAGTTCTTTTTGAGACTTTTGGTGTCAGTGAAAAGCACTTAATAGCTGGTACGAACATTGGTACCAAGTTTTGGTTTGGGTGGGATGCGGACCCTCAAAACACTTTGGTTGCGTCCCCATGTTCCCCAAAAGAAAGGTTGGCTCATTGAGTTGATATCTACTATTTTTGTGACGAGTTTGAAGGAAACCATTGCATGACAATGCTTCTAATTAGCCTCATTACTCATGTTTCACTTCCTATAGTCACCAAAAATGTGAGAAACTGTAGTTTTTGTGGAAAGGGATTGTATATGATTGCTACATAATGGTAAAAAGTGTCTGGTCACGAATTTGTAATATATGATTTTAATCATTAATGACCCTAGCATTACCATTTCAGTTGTGAGTCAGATGGACAGAATCTCTTAGTTTGATCTTTACCATCAAGATCTGAGTGAATCTCAACAGTTGTGACAAAAATCATGAATTTTATGAACCAACTCAATGGGCCCCTTTAAACTAATGCACAAACACACTTATCCTACATAGATTTGGCCATGAGGACCGGCTGTCACATAACCAATATGTCAGTGGGTCTACAATTGCACAAACTGTCCTCAGAAATATGTATCTTGGCAGCGCTTCCCACGTGTTCGTTTGCGATATATGGCATCATAACTACGAAATTTTATATGGAATTATTATTGCAATCCATACCATCTATTTCTTATGGGTCTGGGCCCGCGTCATTTAAAAATCACCCTATTCACTCAAGGATAGTACTTTCACTATTCAATACACTTCTATGTTTAAACAGGTAGGTGTCATGACACTTCCTGGTTTTAAACTGTTAAGATTGTTGTTATGCAACCGTTTAACACGCACTCAGTGACATATAAGGTTACTCTTAATCGAGGCGTGATCAAGCAACACACAAAGAGACCCTTAAGAGGTGATACCTCAAGAAAGTAGTATTACTTGCTAGGAGCTTAGCCAGCCCGGTTGGTCTGGGAGGGGTGGGAATGTTAAAATGTTTCGATTTTATGGTTTTCACATAAATTGTGGATGCGCTACTTCCCCACGCCTCGAGGGCATGGGGCACAGAGCGAAGCCCCACGATGGCCAAAAGCGAAGCTATTAGAACTTGTTCAATATAATAAAACTTTATAAAGTCATGAAGTATAATAAAAAAGTATACAAAATTTATAATTGACCAATGTTTGATTCCTTGTCGAGGGCAAGAGGAATGTATATGCAATCAAGATGGCATTGATGTACAAATTCATACTTGGTGAATTAGTTTTTCATATTTAGAAGAATGTTATCGTTTTGGTGAAGGTCAAAGTTCATCTGAGGTAAGCAGAGGTGAAACTACGAAACCCTTGTAAACAAAATTTCTCGAAAGATATTGAGTGATCTCATACTTAACATGTGGACGCCACACTTTGAATACGAGAAGCATTTTTTTTTTTTTTGGCAGTCAGGGGTCATATAATGGATGTCACAGCCAGTATGTGGATGCTCCACATTTAGTTCGTAAATCCTCTTATTCTTTATTGGGATCAAATGTCATTTGAGGTCTCCGGAAATGAAATTGTTAAAATCTCGTTCACACGATTTTTCAAGAAGGGTAACATTGATGGATGTCAGTCTTAGCATGCAGATGCCCAAAACTGGTTTAATGAACTCGTAAACATGATATTTCGATATATGAAACTTTCAAAGATCTATCACTGAGCATGTAGCAGGGTTGAAAAAAGAAACAAGGGCCAGTTTTCTAGGTTTGGTAAGAGTGACTAAGTACTTGGTAAGCCTTGCTGCTAAAAACACGCTGCACACAATTTGTCTGTTTAGGAAAAGCAAACTTTTCCAACATGGCCAGTATTTTTATGTGTTGAATAGTAAGACTGTGATAAAACTGGTTTCACGACACTTTGATGTATTATACTTCCATGCACTATAAACGAATCATGCTTTTAATAGACACGTTAAGTTTATTAGTTGTGATACATTTTATGATGACGAGATAATAGTCTTTTTCTAGCGAGGAACCGAAGGGCGACACGTTAACGCTTACTCCCGAAGGAGTTTTGCTCACCAAAAGAGCTACGTCCCCAAGGGACAGCTTAGACTGAAAAAGACAGACCTCTTGACCTTTAGGCCTCTACACCATGGGTCTGTCGTCACGGTAACTCCATTCTAGACAGGCTGAAAAGAACAGATACTAAACAAGATGATCTTAGGCAAAGTCCAAGAGCGATCTGTTCGCTTTGTGGAAAACTCTGAGAGGTAAATTGTTAGCCATAAGCGGTTGAATATGCATTGATGCCCAACATGTTTGTCATTGCTGTGAGTCGTTTTGGTACACCATTCTCGTACTGTGGGTATAGCCTACATGGAACTCACTGAATTTGGTACTAATGATGCCATGCAGGATTCATTTTTAGTACGTTGGCGTACCAGCGTACGTCGAATTTCTAACCCTAGCATGTAGATCCTCCAGTTTAATTTTAAGAATTATTTTGATTTTGGTGTAGGTCAAATGCATTGGGAGGTGGCCAAAGCTCAAACTGAGAAAACCTGGTAAACATAATAACTCAAGGGGGGGGGGGGATTTCATACTTTGCACGTAGATACACCACTTTTAAGTTAAGGTATCCCACAATGTTTGGTGGGTTAAAGGTCATCCGAGGTTACCACAGTAAGCTTTAAAATCGTGTAAGTTAAATATATCTCGTGTTCTATTAAAAGTAAATGGCAAGGTCCCTCGTCCTGCCGATCCCAACAAAATAAGGCAACGCCCTTAACCGTCCAGCACCGCACCGAATAAGAAACTTGACAAATAATATTTCGTTTTGGCAAGGAATCATAGAACGGACGTCCTAGTTTTTATAATAGCCCGTGTTGGTCTAACTCTAACTGATGCTCGATTTGAAGGTAAATAGGAATAGCACGCTGATTAAGAAAATATCCACTCAGGCTTTCCTAAAGAAGTAATTACTAGCGTGATCGTGGGACTTGAAGGCAGTGTTTAACAGGAACGTGCGTGACTCCCAGTATCCCTAAATAATAGGGATAAAAACTTAACTCTGTCTTTCTCCGTCTTTTGCTCCTGGTCCTTCTTTCCTGGCATTTTCTAATGCCAGCCCCGTTCCTCTGTTTCCTTACCTTTTACCTCTTTTTATCCACCCCTCCTGCCTTGCAAAGTTAGCCTGGCCTCATTCGTTGTCTATGTTGCCGCCTTCCAGTGCAGGTTCCTTCCCTTTCCCCGTTTACGTTTTTTCCATCTTTTATTGATATTTGGAATCATATAATTTAATAATATGCTTCCTTTTTCTAATTATCTTCGAAACTATACCATTTAACAACTTAACATACCATAACGAATATCAACAAACTTTTTGCGCACCGGTAGTGTGAAAAGAAGGTTTTGAAACAAAATCCAAATGTACTAGGAACGAAAGCGGAAAACGTTGCAGCACATATACAGCAAAATTAAATTAAGTATTTTATCTTCTGCCAGTAAGAAGAATACGAACAGGTAAGTTACATTTGATCAAATAGTATATTACCTGTGCTGAAGGTGATTTTCAAACTGTTGAAAGAAAAAGAACCTCGGACGTATTCTTGCGATCATGATGCTTCTCAACACGTAATGAAAACTTAAACTTGTGGAAAAATTGGTTGGTGTTTCGGCATTTCCATTTGAAAAGTATAGTATTTCATATTCAAAATAAGAAAATTAAAAGGGTGTTATTTAAGAAGAAGGTAATACCCCAAAGAAAAAATATAAACTGCAGACTAAGAATTTTTTGTTACATATCTAGATGAAAATTAGAAACACCCTGACATTTAGTGCCGGAACGTCCATAAAGTCAGGGAGCGGTCGCGCTCCCCTGACGGACTCAAATCACATGTCGGGGCCCTTTTTACGTTAGATCAGGTTGAGGCATATAGTATCTACAGCTTAACAGCCCCTTACAGGCCATTCTAGCCCCTCTGGCCGAATTTCCTAGCTCCGCCACTGCTGACATTCCCATAAAATGTGATCTAAGGCTTCATCCTTTTGTGCACAGAAAGTGAAACGAGGGTTTTCCGTTATATTCATTAAATAAAGCAAAAAAAATTGTAACTAGTATCCGATACAGAAAACGGAATTGAAAACATTGGAACTTAGTTTCTCTTAGTGACTGAAAGTGGGTTTGAAAGATGGCACTTCAAATACAATCGTCAAGATGGGAGTGTGAATTCCATTTGCAATTGACCTACAAGGAAAAGTTGCAACTTTTTGAATGAGTTGCCTGTAAGAAAAGCGTGAGAAGTAATTCCTATTGCGATTTTTGTCAATGAGAGGAATGCCGCCATTATCGAAACCAATGTTCAGTGACCTCTAATGAGAAGGGATAGCATGTATGGCACCATAGTGAACAGTGAAAGAGCAATTTATGCGAAATTTCGTTAAAAATTGGCAAAACTTAAGAGAAAGAGTTATCTGCATCTAAAAAATCATAAAGATGCGTAATCACCTGGTCTTGGCAGGATTTATTGTTCATTCTTCCAAATAATTTGATTAAAGATCTTAGTGATGTTGCGAAATGAAAACTTGCCCAAGCTTGTAATACGTCAATAATAACACTTTTATAAGTCACGGCATACGCACCTAAGTTACAGTGAAATAAAAACGTTTTGTCGTACTTTTTAAGATAAAGCTGGAATAATTTTTCCAGAATACCTCACTTTAAAGTTTGATTCAAAGAAATTTTAAATCTTAATTTAAGAAAGTTCTTAATATGAGTTACATTCACACCTCCATTCTAAATAAAATCAATCATTGTTATGAAATTATTTTGTCTGGTTTTTCTGACCAAATAAACTAAAATATGGTGCTCTCTAAGAGATTAATAAACTTATCAGGAGGGTTTGGTAAACATTGAAGTAAATAGACCAACTGTAACAGTGCAAAGGCTTTCACCAAACATTTACCAATTGGAGTAAGGTCGCGACAGGAACACAGGTTTACTTAATATTTAGCCTGGATAGCTTAGGCATAACATTGAGTCGGAAGAGGCTATCACCATCATTGCAAACTACTATAGTACTGGGCCAACAACACATGCAAACTCGCAAGAGTAGAAATTGAAGTTTCAAGAAGCTTTTCCAAATTGCTTCATAAGGAGAATAATATTCGAAAGAATGTCATGAGAACCGTCATAGAAAAGCAAGGTATTCCGCGTATTTAAAGAATTTTAAATTCATCATTAAGAATTGAAATATCTTTGATAATTTGTGTAGCACTGACCTTCATAGATGTTTCAACACAAATAATAAAATATACATACTTAAGGGGCAGTCTTTTCTAAATATCGGGGCAGCCTTTTCAATATTGAAAGGTTCTGATGAATACCGTAGCAGAAGAACTTGAACACAAAGTACGGACCCACGTACAAAATCTGTCATTAAAATCAAACATAGGCAACAATAAAAGATAATATTCCAGTTCAATGTACCACATGCTTTCTAAAATTCAATGAGGAGTAACACACCCTTGGTGAAGGAAGGTTTACAGTAGTCAATAGTATCTAAAATACAACGAATGTTTTCGCAAGTGAAACTTCCTGTAATACAACCAGGTTGATTTTGAACAATAACAACTCCGGAAACTAATGCTTTAGTGCAAATTTTGTAGTCCGTATTTAACAACGAAGTTGGGAGAAAGTTTTTAACCCGATTGCAATCTTTCCCTAGTTTTGGTATTTAAGTTATAATGAGCAAAATTTAAAGAGTCAGTAAAGGTCTTACACGCAAATAATGAATCCCAAAATATTACTCCAAATGCAGCCCGTCTGGGCCAGGTCTCTTTCCATTGTTAATAGAAAAAAGAGCTTTTTACTGCCCTTTTCCTAAAGAAAACCATCACAAGAATCTGCAAGTTCACGATCTTGTGGTTTTGTCTTCTAAAAATATGAAAAAAGGGAGTAGGACTAATAATGTTTACAGAATACAGATTTCTCTGTCAAATGAACATAGTTCATGCAAAATGGCAGATTGATCGGTGACTTCAGAACCATTATTGTCCATCAACGTACTGATTGTACTGATGATTTTTTTTCATTTTTCAAGGTTTAAAAATTATTCCGTGTCTTGAGTATAGCGCAATAGGCCCAACGATGTGCCTGAGTAACGTAACGAGTTGACGGTTGCTTATTTTTTAATGGCGGTCTACTTCTCGATTTTGCTCTGGACATAATGAAGGAAGACGAAAGAAAACAGTTCTTTCGGTTTAAAGAGACTAAGAATACTGTACTCTTTTACTTACTAAAAAGAATTTTCATTCGCTCTGAGAAGTCAGTACGCTGTTAGCCTGTCATGACCGACGCTCACCCCGTATTTTATATTTTCCCCCTTTTCTCCTATACTTTCTCCTTTCCTTTCGTCAATAATCCCTTTTCCCTATCTTTTTCGTGCTTTCTTTTTTCTCTCCGTTTACTATCCTGTTTTTGTTCCTCTTCTTTCTAACTGTCCCCTTCTTTCTTTGCTTCTGTTTTCCGTTTCTACACCGTCACTATTTTTTCTCAGGATAGCAGTTTTTCTCCCTGTCTTTCCTTTATAAGTGTTTACAATTAGGCAATTCAGATTAGAATTATTACTCTAATGGTAATGCTTGTAAAAATGTAAATATTTTTCTCTATATTTTTATCTTTGGAATGGTATAAAGGGCAACCTTAACTTTTCTTTTTCAACCAAACGCCTGACACAATGTGGAGGTACCGCCCACTGTCTATTTAGTTTAAGAGGTTTACGTTATTTCACCTCTGATGACCTGAGATGACCTTCTACCTCTAACAAACCTAAAGGGTTCTCTTTCTCTTAAAGTAACACAACCATATACCAAATATGAAAAGGACTCATCATCCCTGCCTTGAAATATCGTGTTTTTTCAAGGTTTTCGGTTTTGACCTCTGAAGACCTCAAATGACCTTTGACCTCCACTGAAATCAAAAGGGTTCTTCCTTTCAATATGATAAATTATATACTAAGTATGAAGATTGCCCATCATTGCTATTTTCAGATATCATGTGTACAGACAGTTTTTAAGAATTTCGTATTTTCACCTCCGGTGACCTCACATGACCTTTGGCCTTCACCAAAATAATAGGGATTTTCCTCTCAATATAAAAGTTCTTTATACCAAGTATGAATATTATCCACCATTGCTATAGGGAGATATCTTGTTTACAAGCCAAGCATCACAAACACACATGCATACATACATACATACTTACGCATACACACATAAAATTTATCACAAGAAGAAGAAGAAGAAGAAGAAGAAGAAGAAGAAGAAGAAGAAGAAGAAGAAGAAGAAGAAGAAGAAGAAGAAGAA